>BTPH01000116.1:0-243209 GCA_036245725.1 Mrakia hoshinonis
AACTCAACTTTACCGAGGCAGAGAAGCACGCCAAGTACGACGCCATTGTCCGGACTCCTTTCCACCCCCTTGTCATCTCCACCGGCGGCACCCTCTCTCCCTCCACCCTTCCCATCTTTTCTCACTGGTCTGGCCTTATGCCCAACTACTCTCTTTTCACTCGTGTTCTCTCCTTGGTTCTGCTCCGTGCGCGTGCCCGTTTCTTTGCGTTCTAGAACTTTCCGTGCGCTCTTGTCTCCGGCTGTCTAGAACTTTCTGGTTCTTTCTTGTCCTTTCTTCTCCACTCCCTCCTTTTGCACATAAATACTGGTCTCCTTTGCCTATAGCATGCCCCGTTAAACCCTAACCCTGCGCACCAGACAAGCGGGGACCGACGCGCTCCTCCGCCTGACACGGCTCGACGCGGGTGAACAAGCGGAGGAGGCGAGAGGGGAGGGGTACCGTTCGAAAGAGCGCAGCCGGGGGAGTCCAGGCGTGGTTGTACGAAGCTGGTCCAAGCAAGACGATGCGAGATCAATCCATCGATGGGGGAGGGGGAGGGACGTGAGCTCGCAAGGGACGACGAGACGCTCCCCTGCGATATCGACGCTTCAGGGCAGCGGGGGAGTAGTATGGCGGACTTGAACAAAGCGAGGGACGCGTGTGCAGAGTTTTAGGGGTTGATGCGATGAGATGAGGGCGGAAGCGAGCGAAGGAAAGCGGTCCGGGGGTGTTAGCGAGAAAGGGCTGAGAAAGTGAGGTGAAGGGTGAAGGAAGACTAGCGATGAGCGCGAGCCCGCGAGTTTGAGCAGGTCGTCGAGCTGTCGAGGCTGGGTCGGCAAGACGCATACGCGGTAAGTCAGGCTGATTCGATCATTCCTTCGCTGACTTCATGGCTTGCTGGCTCGCTTGCTTGTCTTGGAGCATAAAGAGAGCTGATCACACATCCCATCCTTCCTCATCCCCAGTCAACTTCACCCCACCGCCCTACATGTCCCCGAACCTGTCTGGCATCAGCACCGGCGCATACAGACTCCACAGGTAGAGCGCGACCGCCAGCCAGCTCGAGACGATCCGCATCCACATGGCACCCTCGGACCGGCCAATGTACACGTCCGTCGGGTCCTCCTCCCCAGAGCCAGACGAGAGCGTAGGGGAGGAAGTCGGGGAGGTCGAGACGATGCGCCTAGGGAGGAGAGAGGAGTGGGAAGGACAGGACTGTCAGCGAGAGCGAGATGGACGCTTAGAGACGAGCGAGGCAGAGAGAGAGAAGAGCCGTGTGGACTGACCAGTCTGTGAGCAGTCCTGCGACATACATGCTCGCCATGATAAAGATGACGTGGAACCACGTGTAGCTGTACTTTGTGCCCGTCCTCTCGTCATCCCGGTCCTCGGTCTTTTTTGCCTCGTCCCCATCCTCCTCCTGCTCATCATCCGACTCCTCAAGCGCAGACGCAGGCAGCGACCCCGCCTCGACAGCAGCCAGCAGAGCCTGGTACCGCATCGTGTCCTTCCTCCCTTGACCCGTCGGTTGACTCGTGACGAGCCCGACCTCGCCATCTTCGTTCGACGACTCGGCGAGACGAATCGCACCTGGGCGAGAGCGATTGGCCTTCCCGCTCAGCGCCTGTGTCTGCGTCGCCGCCCGCGTGGTCGAGTACGCGACAGCGAGGAAGGTGAACATTGCGCCCATGACGACGGTCCCTGTCCTCGCTCCTGTCGACCCGTTCGTGATCGGGTTGCACGTCGCGCCCTTCTCGTCGTGGTTCGCGACCGCCGAGGAGACGAGGTACGTGCAGTACACCGACACCATGCTCGCCTGAGCGAGTCCACTCCGCGGGTTGGCTTCCTGGACGGCCGGTAGGACGGACGAGACGGTGACGAGGAGGGAGAGGACGAGGTTGGCGGTGATGAAGAACGTGTTGAGCGAGCACTCGCTTCCGGCGAAGAAGATGTAGAGCAGGGTGGTGAGGGTGATGTGGATCAGGTACATGCCAAACGTGGAGCCGACGAGGATGAACTGCCACAGGTTGGAGCCCGTCGGGGACGACTCCCAGCGGTCGAGGCACGACTCGGACCACGTGTGTGCAAAGTCGACGAGGAGGACGAGCCCGAGCAGGATAAAGAGGGAAGCGCCGATGGGGGCTAGAGGGCGAGAAGATAGGGTGGGTAAGTACGAGAGAAGAAAGGGGAGATGAGGAAAGAGGGCACTAACAGAGGTAGGATCCGTAGAACATGAAGAACTCGTTCGGGACGAGGAACGAGAGACCGACGAGCACCATCCACAGGAGGACCTTGGGTCCCCACCAGCTAAACCACACAGACGAGCGAGCGGTGTCAGTCCGCGAGTCGTCTCTCCTCGCTGCGTTGCGCCCCTCGTCTGTCGGACTGACCCGTTCTGAATGGACGCCCGCTTGCTCCTCGTGTTGGTCACCCCAATCAGCGAGACAGCCAGGATCAGATGCAGCACCCCGAGCGCAAAGCAGAACCGGTGCACCTGAGGGATCAAACGGGACGAGCGGGTCAGCGAGTCTAGATGAGTCCGCGTGGAAACACGAGACGCGGGCGACTGACAGCGAGCAGCCCGTAGCATTTCCCTCCCGTGCAGTCCATCTTGATCCAGTCGAACGCGAGCTTCTCGATCTGACGGATGGCGATATCTGTCCGCATCAACCACGCGAGCATCGAGTTGAGCGAGAAGAGCAGCTGCGGGCGAGGGGACGGAGGTGGTGAGCGACGATGGATGGACGAGGTCTGAGCTCCGAAGCAGTCACGCAAGCAGCAGCTTGGGCAGCCAGAGAGAGCAAGAGTGAGCTTGAACGTACTGCGAATCCGACCCTGGTTGCGATCGAGCCTGGTCGGTCGAACGAGCGAGACGTGAGGTCGGTCGGTCAGCTCGAGCTCACCTCGTCCCCCTCCCTTGTTCCCACTGGCGCTCTGACCACCCCCCTCCGCACAACTATAGGACTCACTGTTGCAGTTGCATGACTTGAACAGTGCGCTGGCTGCTGTTCCACCGAAGAAGAAGAGGACACCTGAGAAGAGGGAGGTGGCCATCGAGCCAAGCCCACCGAGCAAGGGGAGCGAGAGCAGGGCACCCATGCTGCGGAACAGAGCGAGCAGCGAGTCGGATCAGTCTCGACGATTGGCAGCTTTGGTCAGCGAGAGAAGGACTGACTGGTGAGGAGATGTGCGAGAGGGTGCAGGCGAGTCGAGGCGGAGGAGAGGACGGTGTCGGAGGGAGACGAGCTCGCCGCGGTGGAGGATGAGACGAGCTCAGCCGAGATGGGTCGTCTGCCTCGAGCCCCTTCTCTAGCCCTCGACAACGACATCCAGATATCACACCGCGCGAGTAGCGTTGCGAAATCCGTTAGCCTACAAACAGTCGTGCCCGCTTTCCGACAACCGCAAGCGGCCCCCAGCTGGAATGACCTCTCGGCTCGCTGTCGCTCTCCGCCGGGTCGGCCTCGTGCCGAACTCGAGACAGGTCGCTCTCCCCCTCCAGACCACCACGACCTCGACGCCTTTAAGCCTACGATCCCCCGCTCGACGAACCATGTCTACGTTCAAACAGGTGCGTACAAGGTCGTCTGGCCGTCCAGGGTCTCTCTCCCAAAGTTGGAGGAGCGTCTGGGCGGATGAGCTCGGTCCATCCACCCGAGCTAGGTAGCTTCTCTTTCCTTGCCTTGCGCTGATGCTTCCTTCTGCTCCTTCTTTCGTTGTTTGCAGGACAAGCACAACCTTCTCGTCATCCCTGGGCCTATCGAGGTCCGTCTCTTTCATCTACCGGTGTCTGCATGCGCCCGCCCTCCCGTCGAGCTCGGGCTGACCTCCGCTCCATCTCCCTCGCTTCTCTCGCCGTCTCGCTCCCTCGCACCCCTCGTCTCTCCCCTGCACGGCCTTCCCTCTGATAGGTGTCGGACGATGTCCTCCTCGCCAACGCCCACCCAGCCATGTCGCACGTCTCCCCTGCGTTCGCTCAGACGTTTGGCGACTGCTTGCGGATGCTGAGGGAGGTGCTCTACACCGAGACCGGACAGCCGTTCCTCATTGCCGGCTCGGGAACACTCGGATGGGATCAGGTCGCAGCCAACCTGATTGAGCAGGGAGACGAGGCGCTCGTGCTGAACAGGTCAGTTCGTTCGCCTCGGACGAGAGAGACCGGCGTGAGCTCGCAGAGTGGAGGGCGCCGGCGACTCGGATGGGCGGACCTCCCTCCCCTCGTCGCTTGCGTGCTGCTCGTCCACCCAGCATATGTATATGCTGACCGTTATGCTCTGCCTTTGCAGTGGCTACTTTGGGGACTCGTTCCGAGACTGTCTCGAGGCGTACGGGGGAAAGGTCAGCTCTCTTTTCCGCTCGCTCCCTCACCCCGGCTTTACCCGCCTCTGACCTTCAGGTCGTGTGCGCTTGGTTTGGGTTGACGACAGGTGACGACCCTCCCCTCCGCTGTTGGCTCTGCCCCGACGAAAGAGGAGATCACCAAGGCGTTGAAGGAGAAGAAGTACAAGGTCGATCTCCATCCCGTCTCTCTTTCCTTCAGTCCCGCCTTCCGTCCCACTTTGTCATCCGCGCTCCTTCGGCTGTGGCTGACGCGCCTCTTTCGCTTGCTCTTCGCTCCTTCGTCGCCTCCCTCCTAGGTCCTGACCTTCACCCACGTCGACACTTCCACCGGCGTCCTCTCTGACGCCCAAATGATCGGCCAACTCGTCAAGGAGATCTCCCCCGAGACGATCGTCGTCCTCGACGGCGTGTGCTCGGTCGCGTCAGAGGAGATCCGGTTCGACGACTGGTCCATCGACGTCGTGATCGGGGCAACGCAGAAGGCCCTCGGCTGCCCGCCGGGACTGTCGGTATTGATGGCCTCCCAAAAAGCCATCAAGGTCTTTGAGAGCCGAAAGACACCCGTCGCCGCCTACTACGTGAGCTGGGGAAAGTGGCTACCGGTGTACGTCCGCGTTCTTTCTCTCGCAGGCAGATATATGCGGGCAGCGCTGACCTTGCGCGCGAGCTTCTTTCGGTCCGAACAGGATGAAGGCCTACGAGACCCCTCCCGCGGCATACTTTGCTACACGTGCGTCCCCTTTCACCATCCCCACGTCTTTCCTTGTATCTTTCTGACACTTTGCATGGTCCCTCTCTCTTCGCAGCCCCCATCCAACTCGTCTACGCCCTCCACCAATCCCTCACCACCATCCTCCGCTCCTCCTCCCTCTCCCTCTCGGCCCGCTTCTCCGCCCATCGCGACGCGTCCAACAAGATCAAGGACTCCCTCGCCGCGCTCGGGCTGGGCTTCATCCCCGAGTCGAGGGACAAGTCCGCGAACGGGATGACGGCCGTCAAGTTCCCTGCCGGGATCGCCGCGACGGATCTGCTCCCGAAGCTGTTGGCCCGCGGCGTGGTGATGGCGGCCGGTCTGCACAAGGACGTCAAGACGACGTACTTCCGGATCGGACACATGGGGGTCTCGGTCACTGACCCTGCTCGAGGAGACGTCGAGAGGATCATCGAGACGGTGACCGAGGCGCTGAAGGAGGCGGGGTACAAGGCGCCGAAGGACCAGCATTGACTTCAGGCTCGGCTGTAATCTCGCTTGAGTGCGAGACAGACGGCGGGTGGGAGGGTGGGGAGAGAGAAGGGTTGTATCACTTATCGAATGGAGATCTCTCGACGACGAGTTGAGCGAAAGGAGAGCGGGTGCCGCTTGCGACATTGACTGATCAGAGGTCCTCCCATAACGATCCGATCCGATAAAGAAGAGGACGTGTCCGAAACGACTCCCAGCTGGCCAGCCTCGCCCGCAAGGACTAGCAACAGATCCACTTTGCGCTCGTCTCCTTGAGTCGCTTCGCCACCCGGTCGAGTCAAGTCGCCGGTGAGACGTCAATCTTGAGAGCGAGCACCGCATCCGTCTCCTTCCCGGTTGGGGCGAGCAGGCGGACGAGACCCCAGTCTGTCATCCCCCCATCACCCGGCACATCGCAAGCGTTAGTCAGCGCGGAAACAAGGGGGATGAGAAGGAAAAGAGGGAGGGTAGGACTCACCTCCCCTCGTCCGCACATGCGGCAGATACGCCGTAAACACCCCGAGATGTGCGTCCGTCGCCATCTTCTCATTGTTCTTGAACACGAGCCGGATGAACACCAGGCCGTCGTCCTCGATGACGAGGTTGTCGGCGAGCGTCTCGTCCCATGTGCAGGAGTCGGAAGCGGTCGTGAGAGAGGAGAGGGAGGAGGAGCGGGATTTGAGGATGCTAAACCGAAGAGGTGAAAGGCGCGGGACGGAACATCAGGAATGCGTTCCGCAGGTGGATGTTGATCCAGGGACGAGGAACGAAAGGGAACAGATGAACGTACCCGCCGGAGTGGTGCAGGTACATCTTGCAGTACGGCTTCCTCGTCTTCTCGTCGGGGTCAAACAGTCCCGCCAGACCCGATATCCCTCCTAGTGTGACGCTGATCTTGATGCGACACAACGACTTAGGCGGGGAGGGTGCGGTTGAAAGCAAGTGTGGAGGCTTGAGGACCCATCCTCCCGTCCCGGAGAAGAGCGCTTCGTTGAGTTGGAGGTTGGCGTCAAACGTCTGTTGGAGCCACGTCACGCAACGGGTCAGGTCAGCAAGGCGGGTGGCGAGACAAGGCCGGGTGAGAGCGAGGGACAGAGCGTGGAGCGAGACGGGCACGGACCTGGAAGTTGAGCGCCACCACCTGAGCTCCCACCGCCCAGAAGGGCCGAGGATCTGTCCAGAGCCGAATGGGAAACGAGTGGGAAGGGGAGTGAGTCGTCTGCGTCCGCGTCGAGCGACTCGAGGAGAAACCGACGGACCTGGATTCTTGCTGAACACTCGCAGACCCTGTGACGCCGTACTCGTGTCAGCGTTCTTCTCTCGGAGCTCAGAAAAGGGTCCAAGAGAGAAAGCGAGAGGACGTACGTGCGGATACACCCTCATCAAACCCTCCTTCGTCCGTCGGATGACCCCCACCCTGATCTCTCCCTTCTTGTCCGTCTTCGGGTCCAGCAATCCTAGCAATGCAGACTCGGAAATGTTAATCAGCGGGTTCGGCGGGACCTCCTGCCTCGCTTGGCCGATCCAGCCGTGCCCCTTCCCCGGCTTGATCGACGCCGCGTAAAACCCGAGGTGCGCGAGCGCGGGCGAGATCTTGCTTTTGCCTTTGGCGGCCTTCTTCTCTTGACGGAGTTGAACGGCTTGGTCGTCGTCGGAGGAGTCGGAGGATGAGTCGTCGTCCTCGGGCACGATCTGTTTGGGGTCGGCGGAGAAGGCGACGGACGCGGTGGAGGGCGGGTAGTACTCAACCTGTGTTCAACATACACGAGTCGAGAAGACAGGAACGGGATGAGCATGGTACGGAGAGGAGATAACAGACAGCGCTCGTACCATCAAGATGACTCTTCCCTCAAAGTCGCCCAGCGTCGGTCGCTTCCCCACACCCTCGATCTCGCCCTGAACGAGTCTGCACAACCCCAAGACGTCCGCCTGTCAGTGCTCGTTCAGCGTTGACAGTGATCTCGAGGCGAGACCAGGACTGACCTGGGGGTCATGAGCTCGGTAAAGTTGCGGACGAGCCCCTCCTGGAAGCCATCGTCGTCCGTGTGGTTCTCCAAGCTGACCACGAGCGGCAGCCTGCTCGTCCCCTGTTGCAGTCCTCGCGAGATGGCCGAGAGAACGGTTGGCAGCGGAAGACGGGAGGTGAGAGTAAAACCGTGGGTGACTGTCCCGTAGGTGAGGGGGTCCGGTCAGCGGATGTAGCCCACTCGACGGACAAGTAGCGAGCTGACCTTTGACGTGCGGCGGTCCCTGGTCCTTGTCTGGCCATGCATCGACCTCGACACATCGTGCGTTCCTCGAGATCTGCTCGAGCCAAACGAGTCGAGTCCGCGGGTGTGAGCCAAGCGTGTCCGCGACGGCCCCCGGGCGAGCTGCGAGCTCAACAAGAGCACGGCCCCCTCCGCCGAGCACGAGATCATGGAGGACTTACGACAGAGACATATTCCTCCGCTGAGGAAGAGCCGTAGAGTTGACCTTGAGGGAGGTACGTGTTGTGCGAGGACGAGATGTAGTAGTCCTGCAACGGATGGGCGGTGTCGAGCTCGACCGGATCGATGAACCGGCTTCGAAGGAGGGCTTCGACATCCTGATCTCGCAGATCACGAGACCGAACACATAGTCAGCGCGAGTCCGTGAGGTGGAGGAGGGGTGGGATAGAGGGACGTACCACCCCCCTCGTTTCCAGCATCTCCCGCACCGCATCGCCCTCCGCGGGAAGATGGAGCGCTCGGGTCGACGTCTGGGCGTCTCCTGCTCCGGCATGAGAGTCGAGCGGAGCTTGGTGAGGGTCAAACATGCTGATCACGGTAAGTTGGGCCTGGATGGGTGTCGGGAAGGAAGCAGGGACGGATGTGAGCTCGAAGCGGGGATGAGCGCGGGGGAGAGCGGTCACGTTACGAGCGAAACGACAGGTTGGCAGCGACCGGGGAGGTCAGAGAGGTTGCGAGTAGGCTGATGGGTTGCTTGGCTGTACGATCTGAATATTTTTGAAGCAGCGGATGGATGAGGATCGGCTCAGGGAGCAGCAGGCAGGGGAACGAAGATGTCGAGCTCACCCTCCGTGTCCGAGCGTCCCCTTCTCTCTGCTCGCTCACCTCCGCCGACTCCTCTGGGTCATGTCCATCTCTACAACCAAGTGCTCGGTCGATAGGTCGGTCGTGCGAAGCTCGGCTGCGTCGTCCCTATCAAAGACACAAAGCTAAGGAGTCAGACGTTGAACGAGTGTGTCGTCGGGATCATAAGCTTGGAGCGGACAAGAAGAGGTACAGGACTTGAAAAGAAAAATCGTGAACAAAGCGTAAGATGACAAAAGATGAGAACGTGTGAGCGCAAGGTGGAGAGCATCTCGTCTATGTACAAAACCCGACCGCCAACTCTACGGCCACCCCCTCCCCCCGTTCCCACCAGCCGCCGGGTAAGCCTTCATGAACTCTGCCATCTGCTCGTTCGTCAAGCCCCCTCCTCCTCCTCCTCCGCCACCCCCCGCCTGCTGCTGCTGCTGCTGCTGCTGAAGCTGGAGCTGACGCTGCTGAGCGAGCAGCCTCTGCTGTTGCTGCTGTTGGATCTGTGCTGCGGTCAGCTGTTGCTGGCCGGTCTTGACCGTCAGATTGGGCGGCTGCTGAGGGTACTGGGGTTTGGGTTGTGAGAGAGCCTGGGAAGGGGCAGGAGCGATAGGGGGTGGGAGGCGGGCGTTGAGGTCAAAGGGGATCTGGAGGAGGCGAGAGATGAAGATGGGAGGCGGGAGTTTCAGCGAAAGGCCAAGACGAGTCAATGCAGAATAAAGACGGAAAGACGCACGGGTGTCTTCAAGAACACCATCGCGATCAACTGCGCCGACCCTGTCGGGTTCACCGTCGTCTTCTGCGCCTGGCTCATCGGAAACACGACCATCCCACACCCAGGCCCACCCATCCTGATGATCCCAGCGACGTTCTTGGTCGCCAGACTGTTGACCAGACTCGCAAAACTCCTCTCGCCCGCCTTGACCCTCTCCTCGCCTTCTTTGCTCCCATTCGCCCCCATCCCCTCCGGCATCAACCTCACACAACCCTGTCCTCTGCTCGCATACACCTTGAGCTCGTCGATCTTGAGCTGGATGACCCCGGTCAGCTGGAGGCGCTCCTTCCACAACGAGAGCTGGAGGTCTTCGAGGACGATCTTGGGCGTGGCGGTGGTGGCGAGGACTTTGCACCCGAGCATGGCTCCGCCGCTGCCGGGTTTGGCACCGACGGACCAGCCGAGTTCGCCGCGCCAGACAGGTCGGCCAGGTTGGGGTTGCTGCTGCTGCTGGCCGGATGGGCGAGGAGGTTGCTGGCTCGGCACCGAAGACGGCGCCTGTGACGGCACAGCAGGGGAGGACGTCCCACTTTGTCCGCCCGCCGCAGACGTGAACTGAGCCTGAAGCCGCTGCCGATGATACTGCTGAGCGAGCGCGTTCGCCTGCGCAGAGTTGTTGCCCGAACCGCCGGATCCGAGGTCCGCCGCCTGCGCGACGTTTGACAGCGCAGCGTATTGGGCCTGCATATCCGGCGAGACCGACAGCCCTTGCAAGGACGGATGGAGCGCGCTCGGTCCGCCGGCTCGCGCGAGCTGCTGGGCCATCGCGGCTGGGTTGGAGGCGAGTTGGCGCTGCATCGCTTGGATCCGTTGAGCTTGATCCATCGAAGACCCGCCTTGAGAGGCGGCTTGGAGGTTCGCAGAGGAGCCGAGGTTGCCGGGGACGGAGGGGAAGGGATGGGCGGCTCCGGCGAGGTTGTTGAGCGGGAGCGAAAGCGCGTTCGGGGGGGAGACGCGTTGCCGTTTTTGGTTCGTTCCGCCAGGCGAAGCGGTCCCGCCGGCAGGAGAGGCTACTTGCGATTGTGAGTGGGTGCGTTTGAGGTCTACAGATGCAGTAGAAAGGGAAAAGTCAGTCCATGCGACCCAGACGAGACGAAGGAGCCACTCGACGCTGACGATTCTTGGTCGGATCGAGCCCGTAGAGGAGGAACAGATCGCCTTTCGGCGTCGGGAACCACGCCTGATCGTTTCCAGTGTAGGAAGTCTGCTCGCGAGTGATAAGGAAGGAAGTCAGTCTCCATCTCCGAAGCCAAGCGGCCATGCTCGCTTCCCTCCCAACCGAATCTCCAGCGCGAACTCACCTTCCCGAGCACCGACTTCAGCCTGCCCATCTCCCCTTCGCCGGTCCCACCACCCAAGCCCACCAGGCTAGCCCTCACCTGCCGCTTGGTCATCTCCCCCGCCAACTGGTCCCATCCGACGCCGTCCAACTTGCGCGTGCGGTTCCAGCGGACCTTCCCTCCTCCTGGCGCGCCGCCCACACGCTTGGCACTCCACCGACTGCCTCCGCTCTTGTTGCTGGACGATGATGACGGTGACGGCAAAGAGTAGGCCGGATCGTTCCCGAGAAAGACGAACAGATAGCGCTCAACGGCTGGACGCGATTGGCTCGTCGTGGTAGAGTTGATCGGGTTGGGAGGAGAGAGATGAGATGCCGCTGCTGTTGCAGATGGAGCACCGTTTTGTGGCGAGGTGTTGGAGGTGGCTGATGAGCCTGAGGAGGCCGCGGGCATGTAAGGTGGGGAGGGGGAGGGTGTAGGGAGGGAGAACGGGTGCGAGGTGTGAAGGTCAAACAGCTGAGGCAGATGAGGGATATGTGTCAGCGCGTCTGTTGTGCATTTCCACTGGACCATAGCGAGATGTCGCTAGAGAGCGAGCTGTTCCTAGTCTCGTCTGATCCGCATTGGCCATCGACCGAGCCCGAGCTCAGCCTGTCCTCTCCCTTCGCCAGCTCCACCCTTCTCCCCAGCCCCTCCCCATCCGCTGGAATTCGGACGTACCTCGATCCCGCCCACCATTGCCTCCAAGAGCGCCTGCTCCCCACCACTCGCTCCTCCTGCTCCTGCACCACTCGCTCCACCGCCGGACGGCTGATGCCCCCGGACAGACGCCCAGAACTCGCCCGGCTCCCGAAAGTACTGCGTCTGTCTGATGGGCGAGACAGAAGGCGCTGGTAGAGCGGAGAAGGAGAGGAGCGAGATGCGGAGGTGCTACGGGACGAGAGAGAAGGAAGCAAGGTGGGGCAAGAGTGGGTCAGCTCATCCGAGGTGGGTCCATGCTTGCCCGACCTCGCTGCCTCCTCCCTCTCATTCGTCCATCCTTCCCTGGCACACCCAGCCCCAGAAGAGTTATGAACGTTGGGACAGACCTTGGCTGCTCCTCCACCACCACCGACCCGCTGCACGAAGCGGTCGAGGTAGCCCCCTTCGCGGACGACGTCGTTCCATCGGTCAGAGGACCGGGCGAGCGAGTCAACGAGCACAACGATCGCCACCTCGGTAGGGAGAGATCCGGTCGGGACAGAGGTGGATGGAGGAGGTGCTGATGGTGGTGGGCGAGACATGACCGAGCGCTGAGGGAGAGAGAAAGGAGGTCGTCGTGGCTTGAGGGTGGGAGGACAAGGCAGGAGGGCGGAGGGGGTCGCGCCTCCTCGCTCCAGTTCCCCCGCCAAAAAGTCCGGGGTAGTCTGGACCAGACCATCGCCTTGCCTCTGCTCGCGATCTAGATACCATAAGGTAGAGAAATGAGACATCACAGCAGAACCTGGCAGAGAGACTATACTGCAAATCCTGCATTCTGGGCGTCCGAACCTGGAAAGGACAAACAAAGCTCGAGCGAGAGGGTCGGATCTCCCGGCCGGGCGCGGCGAGAGCAGCAGCAGCCCACGTCTGTCCCCGCTTCAGTCTCTACTGAACACAGGTTCAGCGTCTGTGCGGATGTCATATGCTAGGCTATGCTCATCCGAGGCGCGCATGTAGTCTGCGTTGGGTTCGCGAAGGTGGGTTTGTCTTCGTTGATACCTGACGAACTTCGCCTAGCTGCGAAAGGACTGATCCACCGTAATCTGCATCAAGCCAGACTGATCCGAAGAGGATGAAATGGAGGTAGGCCAGCTTTCGGTAGGGCAAGGTTCGGCGGAAAGGTCATAGTGATACAGTCGCTGGATGCAGAGTTCCGCCACACTTCGCCGAAAAGGTCTAGATACTCTAGATGTTGTAGACCAGCTTCTCAGCATTATACGAGCCTTCCTTCATGATGTTAAGACCCTCAACGATACCTGTGATGCAATATGAGAGGAATCAGCGAAGGTCGACGGACCGAGAAAAGGAAGCGTCGCCACACTCACGGTCAAGTCCCCCCTCCATCACTCTGAGCTTCTGCCCCTTAAACTTCTCGCTCCCGTTCTTCTGCGTGTTCCACCCAGCAAGCAGCGCCGGCAGCTCGTTCTTGAGCCAGTCGTACGCTCCGGCGTTGTCCTCGGGCATGGCAGGGAAGTCCAACGCGTTCGCGAACCTCAGCGGGTATCCCAGCTCGGTGTAGACGAGCGAGAACTCTGCCTTGACGTGTCTCCTCCTGTTGGCGGTCTCCTCGGACACGGGGAGGGTGCAGAGCACTCGGCCTCCCTGGGGTCCAATCGCATCAACGCACGAGTCGGTGGATCCCTGCTCGCACGCGGTGTCGACGGCGTAGGCGACACCCTTGTCTCCAGCGGCCTTCTTGATCTGCTCGACGACGTCGGCGTCCTTGTAGTTGAAGCACTGAGTAGCACCGAGCGACTTGAGCGTCGCGTGGTTCTGCGGGGAGGCGGTGGTGAAGACGGTGTAGCCTGAGAGGGCGGCGAGCTGGACGGCGTGGTGACCGACGGCGGTAGAGCCTCCCCAGACGAGGATGATCTCGTTCGAGGTCGAGGGGGAGGAAGGGCGCGAGAGGTTGAGGCGGATGTAAAGGGACTGGACGGCGGTGAGATGGGGGATCTGAGTGGGGGCAGGAATGAGGAGAAAGTCAGCTAAGCAGGAGGCAGAAAAGAAGCCCAGAGATGTAGATCGAACGAACGGGGAAGGCAGCGGCCTCGACGGCGCTCATCGAGTCGGGGATCTTGGCGACGACACCCTTGTTGAACTTGACGTACTCGGCGTACGATCCGTTCTGTCGTAGCGAACGCAAAGGTCAAGTCAGCGTCCAATCACATCATGAAGCAGACCCGAAGTACGATTCGAGAAGCTACTCACGTTCTCATCAGAGGTTCCGAAAACTGTCGAGCACAAGAGAAGGGTGCTGGTCAGCACAACAGTCAGGAAAGATAGCAGATTGGAGACGGGACATACCGAATCCGAACACTCGGTCGCCCTTCTGGACGTGGGTGACGTTGGATCCGACGGCGACAACCTCGCCGACCGAGTCGCATCCGACGACGGTCGACTTTCCGGACGGTCCCCAGAGTCCACCGACAGAGTGCTTCCCTGCAAGGCGAGCGGCAAGGACCAGGTCAGCCGCCGGTCGGAAAAGGAGCGAGGGTAGAGGAGACACGAAAAAGGCAGGGGTCGATGAAGGGGGGGGCAAGGAGAGGAGCTCACAGTCAGTCCTGCAGGTCGAGGGGTAGCAAGGAGCAGAAACTTGTCAGCCTGGACTTCATGGACACGGCAGATTTAGCGAGTCTAGACGCACGGGTTGAGTCCGACGGCAAGGGTCTTGGACTGTAGCAGCAAGAACGGGCAAGACGGGTCAGCTCCGGGGGGCTGAGCTCGAGCTCAACCAAATCTCGCGCTCGACTTGCGAGCTCTGGACGGGTACTCACGACGACCCTGAGGATCGGAAGAAGAGCAATGGCGAAAGTGAATGGTCAGCGCTGAAGATCGCGAGAGAACGGATGATGCTCTGCAGTGTCTAGACTCACTCGTCATCTCCAATGGGAGTCGGGGAGAAGGGGATCTCCTCGACGCGGACGTCAGAGGTGCCGTTGACGGTCTTGAGGGCCTTGATGGTAGCAGGGAAGGACATGGTTACTGAAGGAGATATAGGAGGGTTGTTTGAGAGGGGGAGGAGATGATGGTTGGATGGTCGGCACGGAGTGCGGGAGAAAACGGGCTGAAAGACCCTCCCAGAAGAGTGGAGGGGGGCTTAGCTCATCGCTCAGCACGTGGCTGATTGATCAATTGGGTTGGGATGTTCGCCGGACGGTCATGGGCCTCGGCCGTGGAAGCGCGCTCGGAGACGGTTGATGTTTGCCGGAAGTGGGGCCAGAGGGCGGGGGAGCGGAGAGACTGGGCGGAAAAAGTCAAAGACGCGCGAGGGGGGAGGAGAACAAAGGGTGATAACGTGACATTGGTATATCGTGAGATGAGATGTGAGAGGCGTTGGGGATGGGTGCTTAGCTAAAACTTCTTGTCGTCGTCATAGAAGGAGGCGTCGATGTTGGGCATCTTGCCTGTGGGCGACGGAGGTTGCGACGGCAAGAACGCGTCTGGGTCGATGTCGGCGACATCAAAGCTGTCCGAGGAAGGAAAGTACATCCGATCCGACTCGGTCCGTTCCATCGGTTGGCTGGACGAACGGAAGAAGGAGGAAAAAAGTCAGCCTGGAGGAGGCTCGAAGCGAAGAGACCAGCCGACTCACAATCGAAACACCTGCGCTCTCTGTCCCTCCGCTCCGACGACCGGCGAGCTCCTCCCCCTGCTCCCAAGACTCTCGTCTGGCTCGCTGTCATCGAGCTCGAAGTAGGCCTCCTCTGCCTTCTTCCTGATCTTTGGCTTCTTGGCGACCGGTGGGGTGGCCGTCTTGTCTCGGTCGACCTTCTTCCCCTTTGGCTTGTTCTCCTTTGCGTCGTCGCTGTCGAGGTCGATCGGAAGAGCGGGTACTCTGCGATCGGCGAGCGACGAACGCGAGGTAGAGGGCGTCGAGGCGGCACCAGGCGGCTTGAGAGTCGGCTTTGGTTTCGGTGTGTGCTTGGTGAAGATTGAGGCCAGTTGCTTCGAGTCGGGTGCGGCGGCCTTGGCTGAGGACGCAAACGAGATCGTCTTTGAATTGGCTGACGAGCCTTGGACAGGCGAAGAGGACGGCAGCATCTTGGGAGGGCGCTTGCTCTCCTTCGGAGTTGCGTCTCGATCGTCCCGAGTGATCCGGCCGCTCACGGACGTCTCCTTCCTCCGGCGACTGATGGCAACTCCGTCGTCCTCCCCGTGAGCGAGTGCGACGGCGTTGTCGTCCCATCCCTGCATCAACGCGCCGCCAGCTCCCTCGCCCTCCTCGGCGGCGAACCTCGAGTGACCGTATGCGCGCGAGTCCATCAGCACGTCAAACGCGTCCACCGATCGGGCGAGCTTGAGATCTTGCTGGATGAGTCGGACGGCGACTTCGGGGACGAGGACGAAGAAGACGAAGTCGGACGGAGTGAGGGGCGAGGTGAGCGTGGCGGTGAGGATGGGCTGGTCCGGCGGCGCCTGGTCGGACTTGGACGGCGTGTAGATGGACGACAGAACTTGATGGAACAGGATCTGGCCAATCTCGCCGTAGCTGAGCCGACAAAGTACGAGTTTGTAAGCGGAAGGAAGAGAGCACACCAGCAGACTGCAACACGGGACTTACTAGCCTGGCTGACTCTTTGTCGCGACCTCGTACTGGCCCTTTGCCGTCCGCGCCAGGACTGCTCCCACCCTCTCCGCTTGCTCCTTGGCGAACCCAAAGAAGACGCTCGACTCCTTGGCGAGGATGACCTTGTTGAGTTCCCGGATCATCGCTGGCTTGCGCACCCGTCGCTGCACGTCTGTCCAGTCGATCTCGGTCGGCCAGCCCTTCTTCTGTGCGATCGGCAGCTGTGACGACTCGGACCGATGGAGGGTGCAGACATTGATCGACTGGATCATCGGCAGCGAGACCGCTTGCGGGTTGTACATCGTCGGAGCCGGTCGGCCAAGCGGCTTGAGGCGAGCAATGAGCGAGGTGAGCTTGGCCGATGGTTTGGACGGAAGCTCCTCCGAGCAGAAGATGCAGAGCCGCCACGGGTTCCAGTGCCGTCGATCTGCAAAGTCAAGAAGCGCGACACGGATCAGTGGCTGGCCAAGCACCTCGGTCACAGAGGGGACTCGGACGGACCTGTCTCGGCGACTTCCTCCTTGCCGTACAGCTGCTCGTCCTTCTCCTGCTGCACCTTACGTTCCTCTTCCTTCTCTTTTTGTCGCTTGTCTTTGAGCTTCTTCGCCTTCGCCGCTTGCTGAGTCTGCGCCGTCAACAAGGCGAAGCCCGAGAGCGAGTCAAGGATGGTGGGCTTCTCGATGATGGACTCTCTCGTTGCGCGCTTCCTGTCCTCGAGCTCATTGGGCGTCAGGTGGACCTTGGCCTTTTTCTTGGACTGGAAGAGGACTCCGACGGCCGACGGGTCGTCCTCGTCGCTGTCGCTCTCTGGAAGCGTCCGCGACTTGCTCTTTTTGCTGCTAACCGGTGCGATCGGCTTCGAGGTGGACGTAGTTGCTTCCGTTCCGAGCCCGGCCGCGAGCCAGGGAAACGGAGACGGTGTCGACTTCAAGATCTGGGGACGGCTGACGATCGTCGGTTCGGCGGGTGTCGGATCAACGGGTGAGGGCGGTCTCGCAACCCGAGCGGCGAACGGGTTGCTGACTCCAGCAGGTGCGGCGCTACTCTGTGCTGGCTGAAGGTTCGCTTTCGGTTTGGGCTTGGGACGCTTCTTGGGAGTCAGATCGTCCTCGACTTCGTCTCGATCACGACGCGACGACGACGACGACGACGCGACAGAGCTGGGCCCTTTCGAGTGACGAGGCGAGGACGGCGAGCGGGAGTCGACAGGCAGAGTCCACCTCGGTTTCGATGTCGAGGGCTTCTCTGGTGAGTCATCGTCGTCGTCGAGATCGTGGATGCGCCGGGATGGGCCGGCAGACGACGTTGTGGCGACAGACCGGCCGGCTTGGGAGCGATCGACGGCGATGATCTTTGGCTTGACTGGCTTGACTGGCGAGGGCGAGTTTGTGAGAGTCCTCTGATGGACCGACGTGTCGCTCTTTCTCCTGAACTTTGGCAGAGGAGGATCCGGGGTGGGCGGACGAGTGCGGCGGCGCGGAGACGACTTCTTGGGAGCTGACGGTGTCTCGTCCTCGTCCGAAGAGGCCATCTGTCGCTTGCTCCCTGGCAGCGCAGGAGCGGAAAAACTCCGACTGGTCGACTTCGATGCGGATCGATGCGGAGGTGACGTTCTGCCGGCGTTCCCCACCGGTGGGATGTCGTCGATGTCTGAGCCGTCCGACAGGTCCTCGATGTCGGCCTTGCTCGAGAGCACCTTCTTGCGCTCGACCTTCGTCTTCTTGTGGGAAGACAACTGGCCCGTGGCTGGGGAAGAGTCGTCTGGGGGACTGTGCTCTCTCTCCTTTCCCTTTCGCGAGCTCATCCGCCCGCCTCCTCCTCCGCCGTCCCTGCTCGAGCCAGCCTCCCCGTCCGGGAAGGACGCAGATACCGAGCGCGAGGAGCGAGACGGGATGGCTTCCTCGGCGTCCATCGACTGCAGGTCTCGGCTACGCTGGAGGGCGGCCGAACAAGACGAGTCTGACGAGGCCAGTGGACGTGCGGACGTGGGCGGACGAGGAGCTCGAGCTGCTGGTGCTGCCGGGTTGTAGTGGACCATGCTACGAGACCCGTCCATCTTCTGCCGCTTCTGGACGTCTTCCAGAGCCATGACGGGACAGAAGAGGGGCCAAGAGAGAAAAAGTGGCGAGGTCGAGGTGTGAGGACAAGCAGGAAGGAGCTCACCCGACCCGCGCGAGCTCAACCAAGTCGCGTCTCCCGTCCAGGACTTGGTCAACGACCCTCCAACTGCTCACAACACATAGACGGCGCCTTTGCAGAGCCCATTGTCTCGTGCTTCTCTTATGAGACCTGTCTTGCTCATAGACGTCCCACCAGATCATGGCTGGCTTGGCTGGCAACGCGGTCACCGCAAGCAGTGCAGACGAACGACAACTCTATCGTTCACTTTGAACCTTGTGCTCATCGTCCGACATCTTCGCCGTTCTTATCCATACTGAACTGTTTCCTGGGTCAAGAAAGTTGACCTAGGCGGTTACTGTCGATGACGAGCTCGACCGTCTTTCGTGCTCACCCGAACAGAGAGGTCGCCCTCCAACGCCCTCGCTGGATCCCCTTTCTCTTTTCCTTCCGTTTCTTTCTCTCTCTCTCTCCTGCCATGTCTGCCTGGAACACTGAAGCTGGAGGCGAGACGTTTGCGGATGTCGTCAAGCACTCTGAGGACAACGAGAGCGAGGTTCGTCGAGGGCCGAGATCGGGCTCCTCCTTTCTCTTCCTTGCTTGCGGTTGCTGACCTCGCTCACGGTTCGACTCACGCCCTTTGCAGCAGCACATCGAGTCCTCCGCTCCCTCTACCTCATCGGATGCTGTTGCTGCGCCTGTCAAGGTGACGGAGGACGAGTTCCCTGAGCTCGTGCGTCTGTCTTCACTTTCCGAGCTCGTGCTCGACAGCTCTCGATCTGCTCGATGACCCTACCTGACTCTATATGCGCCTTGTCTCACCAGCCTCACGACGAGACGACTCCTAAAACCGACTCGGCCGCTCCTGCCCAGACAGCTGAGCGTTCGGACTCGACGAACGAGGCGGCTGAGGAGGTCACCTTCGATGCCTCGGACGTGCTCGCCGTACGTCTCACCTTCGCGTGCATCGTCCTTGAGCCTCGCACTGACCTATGATTATCTTGCATGATCCAGTCTGGTCTGTCTTCTGCGTTCTCTCCTCCTCCTCCGCCTGCGAAGGCCAAGGTCGAGGAGCCCGAGTCGAGCAAGGGGACCATCACCCCGGTCGCCTCATCCGCACTTCCCGGCTCGCTCGGAGAGGCTGCTCCCCCCGACCACACCGAGAACTCGCCCTCGATCGCGCTCGGAGGCTCACCGGACCCTACGCTCGTCTCCTCGGACAACTGGAAGGCTGAGCTGGACGAGCGCACGCTCGTGTGGAAGGCCGAGAACCACGTTGCCCGGGAGAAGGCCGAGAAGAGCCGCGCCCACTGGGAGGCCGTCCGGGACGAGGAGCGAAAGGCTGCAAAGGCAGAGGAGCTCAAGAGGAAGCAGGAGAACAAGGACAAGGTCACCGTGGACAAGAAGGTCGAGCAGACAAAGAAGCCAGGAGGGGTCGAGAAGGAGCTCGGACTCGAGGCGGGCGCGGTCGGACTCGAGGTTCAGGGCACAAAGCAGGGAGACGAGGAGGCGCGATGGGCAAAGGTCGGACAGGCTTGGGAGGGCGTCGGAGACAAGAAGGAGACCCACCTGCACGGTGATGCGAAGGTCGAGAACGGAGTCATCGTAGAGGTGCGTGCGCAGATGCTTCCGACGGCCGACCCTGGCTGCATGCTGACATCCCCGCTCTTATATCAGACCGTCGACCCTTCCATCTCTTCTGATCCCCCTCCTGCGGACTCGGATTGGAAGGAGGGACCCCAGCACCCGATCACAGGACGGGAGAAGGAGACCGGAGCGAGCCTCGGCTCGAGGCGGACCGTCGACTCGAAGGAGGTCTCTGGCCCCATCGACTCGTCCTACTCGTCCTCCGACCCGACTGCCCAGCCCCAAGCAGACGCCGACCTGCCCATCTCGCACTACCTCACCCACCCGGGAGGCGCCCCTCCGTCGCTCACGCTCGCGCTCTTCACCTCAAAGTACCTGCCTCCGCGCCGGCGGATCCTGCTCGGTCTCGCGTGCTTCTCGATCAACGTCATCCTCCCGTTCATCGGAGGCATGATGGCAGGTTGGGGAGAAATCACAGCCAAGCTGCTGATGGACGTCGCGAGGGACACGTGGTTCGGCACTCGGGGTGCCGGGCGGGGAGTCGGAGGCGTTGGGCTGGGACAGGTCAGGGAGGGCAGCATCCCGAGGACCGAGGTTGGACGGGAGGCGGTCAAGACCGCGTTGGTGGACAACCCGATGGAAAAGGCCTTCCCTTAGAGAGTCGAAGCTGAAACTGATGTAGAATTGTATGGAGTCACATCTCTGGCGGCGAGGGCGGAAAGGGGGTCGGCGGTTCCTGGCTGGGTCCACATCCCAGCCTCCTTTGCAGACTCCCCTCGTTCCTCCTCGACCATCACCTCCCACCTCTCGTTTCTTCTTGTTCGTTTCAGATGGCCTCCCCTCCGACGTCTCCCTATCGTCGTCCCCAGACGCCCATTCCACCCTTCTCGCCGCCCTCGCTTCCTCTGACCAGGTCCGCCATGCTTGCGTCCTCGACCCCGTCTCGATCCGTCCTCCTCAAGCACGCCCAGCACCATCCGACCTCGTTCCTTCTGCACGAGGGCTCTCCTCACCCCTCGCCGACCGACGTGGGCAAGACGAGGACTGGCTCTCGCTTGATGCAGGTCGTCGCTTCCGCCAAACAGGAGGTCGAGGGTGGCGGTCAGGAACGAGGTGAAGGAAGCGGGTTCGACACCCTCAAGAGCGACTTTGAGTTCTTCTTCGACGCCGGAGAGACGACGAGAGGTCAAGGTGAGTCTATCGTCTGCGCCAGCATGTGTTCTCGTGTCCCGGTTGAGCTGCGAGCGTGGATGAGGGAGAACGCCGAGCTGACCTTTCGCTTTCATGCGGCACATAGGCACGCCACCCCTCGACCCCGACAACAGTCCCTCGACCGTGCACTGGGACTCGCCAGAAATGCCGGAGACCGAGCTCAGCGCCACAGCCGCGACTCACTTGAGATCGGACGGATGTCAGGAGGGTACGTCCATGACTGTTGCATCTTCGACGGCCCGTTCGAGCGACTCGCTGACTCTTTTCCGCACGCTTTCCTATCGCTCTTCACAGCTGCCCCTCCTGATAAGCCCGAAAACGGCCTCGGCTTCGACTTCCACCTCACGCTCGAGCCAGCGTCGCCGCCTGTCGTCGCGGCTGAAGGTACGTGTCCCCCGTCTATTTCCATGCGACATCGACACTCGCTGACCGCTTCTGCTTCGACGACAGATCCATCGCATGCTCTCCCGATCTACACTCTAACCGTCCCGCCCCCTGACAACAGCCGACGAAGCTCGACGACGAGCGATCGACCGCTTTCGGGCTACAGCAGCGGCTTTGACGGGGACGTGTCTGCCTCCGACCAGAGCGGCGACGACGACGAAGGCGGAAAGTGTGAGTATATCGCTCGTCCTTTCTTTCGTTTGGAAGAGGGAACTGACCTGAATGACGCGGCTCGTAGCAGACGCCGACGCGATTGAGCCGATGTCGTCCTCCCCTATCGAGATGGGCGTCCGAAGCGGAATCCCTCTTTTCGTCGCTCGACAGCGCAAGCGAACCGAGGGAGATGTGACAGATGAAGCGATGAGCAGCTCGGCCACCGATGGAGGGACTGTACTCTCTGGTGGCGACGAAGGTGCTGGCCTCGGAACGTCTACGCGTGAGTTCATATGTACGCCTTGCCTTCCGACTCCACGCCACGAAGCTGATGTTGAACCGTGCCATGGATACAGGCCGACACCGGATCGCTCGTCTCAAGAGGATGGAGCGAGAAGACTACCGAGGAAAGGGGTACCCGTACGAGTCGGACAGGCCAGACTACCGTTCGTGTGCCGTCTTTCACTGATCGAACGTCCGACTGGTACTGATTCAAATCTTCTCGTCCAACAGGAGCCGAATGTCTCGACGTCTCATCGGAGGTGACGACCGCCGCGGGCAGCTTCAGCGAGTTCTCCGACCAGGACGAGTCTGGTCAGTCCTCGACCTCCTTCGCTCTCCTTCAAGCTCAAAGAGCTTGTGCTGACCTGTGATCTTACATCCCACGCTTCAGACATCGCCGACGTGACCGCGACGGACTTGCTCGTCATGCATCCCGTCTACTAGGTCCGTCTCGCTTTCGCGTCTTTCGTTCTCACATCATCGTCACTGATGTTCCTCTTTCCCGACAGATCTTGCCCCGTCACCCCCATCTGTATCACCTTCCTGCTTGTTCGTTCTTCCTGTCTCTTCGCGCAACCTTCACGACTCCAACTCTACAACCCCTCACGCCGCCAGACCCCTTGCATCCTCTTCTCTCGTTCTCTTGACGGCCTCACGTATCTTGCTTACTTGCTTATCCACGCCATCGCCACTCGTGCATGCTCATGATATTTCACGCCCGATATGACGTCCTGTCTTGCTTTCACGATTGGGAAAGAGGCAGAGATGTCGGTCGTACGTTCGGGCGCAGCAAGCCAGGCAAGGGGAGGGGTGTTGAGCTCACCTTCCCTTCTCCTTCGTTTCCTTTCCAACCTCGACTTGCTGCCTACGCCCGCTGGCACTCGGTCGCTATCCTTTTGCAAAGCATGTTTCTCCCTCGTTGGCCCTGCATGATGAGCGAATCTGCTCGTGGGCTGTCGATGCTCGCACGCTCGTCTCGGTCGACGGCTGCCTTCGCTCGCTCGTCCTCGCCGGGGGTCGTCCCGTTCGCTCGCTTGGTCGCCACCAAGACGCCGCCGCGGTTCTTGACCGAGGCTCAGGCAAAGGAGAAGGCTGCTGTCAAGGATGTGAGCTCATTTCTGGCTCTCGTCCAGTCACACGGACGCGAGAGGGTCATTTTGAGCTCGAGCTCACCCGGGTCTCTCTTGTCCTCGCTAGCCTCGTTCGTCACCCAGTCGTCCAGCGTCCCCTCACCAGAAGAAACCTCTACCCGCGCCAGACTCCTTTCAACCACGGTTCAAGGTCAAGTTCGCGTCCCTGACCTCTCGGGAACACGTCCAGGCTGCCCTGCAGGCGGGTCAGGCCTATCCTCCCGCCGAAGTTGCTGCCCTCCCGGACCAGGACCGCTGGACGTTCGAGGCGACGATGAACATCCTCCGGAGAGGACTCGAGATGTCGGACGACGACCGGGCGACCTACTTTACCAAAGTTGACTCGGTTCACCGGCCAAAAGACGAGGTCGAGCGCGACCGACGGGACATCGCGAGACGGGATGTAGAGAGCGGCGAATACGCTGAGCAGGACGCCATAGGGTGGGAGGAGTGGAAGAGGCGGAACCAGGAGGGCGAGTTCGTCAACATAAAGAACAAGAACAACAGGCGTGGCAACCCATGGTCGGCTCAAGCGCTTCAAAGGCAGCAAAGGCAGATTCAGTCTCTGTTCGAACGGTGTGCGCTGCTCAGGAGGGAGATCATCGAGGAGATGCGGCTCGAGAAGGAGGCTGGGACACAGGGTCAGGAGGCAACCGCATCAACGGGCGCGACGGGTTGAGGAGTGAGTCGCAATGTTCTTTCCTCTGCCAGCGCCACCCGCAGACTAAGGCATTTCTTGGTCAAAATCTACAGTCGACCACCTCAGAGCCAAAGCTCAGCCCGACATGTCCTCGACCCTGTCTCCTTCCTTCCGCATCGTCGAGCACAGGCTCGTTCCGCGCCCTCTGGATGTAAAGGTACGTCGACTGTTCCTGTTGATCCACGCGTCGGTATCCGGCCCAGATCAGTCCAAAGTGATGGCTGACTTCCTACTTGCGTTCTTCGGTCGTAGTGTCGGTCAGTGCCAGCAGCGGTCTTGCTCACCCGGAATCCTCTCTGGCGGGGTACCAAGACGGCATGATGGGCACCCTCAGGAGCTTGCTGCTCTTTCGAGGTCGTGGAGAAAGACGCTCGGTCATAGATATGCGGGAACGATGGTGCGAGGAAGGAGGGAGGGTGTGACTCTCGATGAGAGGGAAGAGGAAAGGTGACGACGCGGACCGATGATGAGAGATGTAGGGGGAAGATAGGTTACGCTGGATGGGGATGCGAGATGGGACTAGAAGATGCGAGATGGAGGTACGACCGAGTGACGATCGAGAAGATAAAGCAACAGAGTCGAGAAGAGATGAGAAGTAAAAAGAGAAACGCAAGACGGGCTGCTCCAAGGACGAAGTCATGACTCAGACGTTCAGCCTGCCCAAGCACGACCTCGAGCCACACAAGCACTCAGACGGCCAGCCGGCAATCTCGGCGGCGCTGATCTCGCGACTGGAAAAAGACGGAAGGAGGCACGTCAGAAGTTGCGTGATGCTCCGGTGCGTGCGTTGGAGAGAAACCGGTACTCACGGCTGTTCTCCTCGGTAGTTCAGCAGGAACTCCTGCCCCGCCTCGACGCGCTTGGTGGTCACGAAGCCGATCAGGACGACTTCCTTGCCCTATTTGAGGAAGATCGTGGCGCGTGACAGTCAGCGTTTGATCTTTGATCTGAAGGGGGAAGAGACCAGGACGACAGACCTCGAATCCGGGCAGGTCTCTTCGAGTCACGTAGACGGTTCTGACGTTGCTGTCGCTGCATGAGTGGTTGAAGTACCGGGTGAAGTTGCCTGAGTGTAGAAAGGATCCGAGAGGTCAGCCAAAGGCGTACAAACAGTCCCTTCTCGACGGGCGCACCTTTCTTGGACGCGTCGATGGCGAGCGTCTCCTCGCCTGCCGGTCCAGTGAGGTTGTACGTGTACGAGTCGGTATCGAGGTCGACTTCCGCGCTCCTGGACGAGATGGTTCAGGGCAAAGTAAGCTTCAGGTGGGTGTGACGGAAGTTGGAGATGCTGATGATCGAAGGCGCACCAGATGCTGTGAAAGCGCAAAAGTTCAGTGTTCAGCGGATAGATCTGAGCGATGGAGACCTGGAAAGTTTTGGACCCACGTTCCGATGTAGAGGCCGATGAACGTCCTAGCATTGAGCGCGATGAGAGGCCGGACTCCCCATCCGCGCTTGTCAGTCTTGAAGACCTCGACGGGAAACAGCCTTGGTTGTCTCGAGAGCCGGAAAGGGCAGATGTCGGGCTGAGGGCAGCACTGAGAAGAGTCAGAGGATCAAACTTGCTGTCAGGGGCACCGTCACGATTGAAAGCGTGTAGTGTGACTGTGACTCACTGAACCGCACTCCTCGATGGAGCGACTCATGTTGGCGAATTTCTTGCGGACAAGTCCCTGATGACCGAAAATCACGGGAGGCGTGAGCAGAGGCGTCGAGTTGTGCCGTCCGCCGCGCGCGCACTCACCTCATGCGTCAGACCCGACATGTTGGCACGCACACGCTCCGAGATGCGTAGACAGTGCGGACAGTCGCAGTTCCGCGGGAGCGGGGGCGGATGTCGATTTGATCCGCCTGGCGCAAGTTCGATCTCGGCCTCGGAGTAGGTGAAGTCTGGCGGGGGCGTGTCGTCGACTTCGTTCACAAAGTTGATGGCGGCATGTCTGCCATTGTACTGAGCGAGTGTCCTGTCGACTCGCTTCTGGAGATGGAACAGATTCTGACTCTGCCGAGCACGGGGTGGGCCGGCATTGGGTGAAGGGCGAAGCGCTAGCGGAGCGACAGGCTAGTCAGGTTCGGCTTGGACTCGCCTCCATAAGTCAAGGATCAGCCGGTTGTACTCACGTGCTGGGATCCACTGGACCTCGTCGTCGTCCTCAGAGTCCGAGTCCGGGATGTGGATCGCGTTTGAAGTCGCTGCCAGCCGGCCCGTCACAGCTTTCGCGGGCGATCGCAAGGGCATGGCTACGTATACCAAGTTTGTAACAGTCAGTTCCGGAGCAACAACAGAAGGGTAAAGGTCCGACTCACCAGGATCGCTGGGCTCGGCTTTGACCTCGACTGCGGCTGCTGGAGGCGGTGGCGCAGGTATGTGCAGGTCGGGACTCGAAGACCTCCGAGGCTGGTACGGAAACGGCTGGGGGAGTCCTACAGATGTAGAGGAGCGGGTAAAGATAGTCAGGAACGATGGATGACACACCTGCAGTATCGTCGGCGAAAGCGAACTCACTCTTCTTGACCTTCGCCTGGATCTCCTTCGCACGAGATAAAGGAGATCGCTCCTTCCCTAGAGACAGAGAAAAAGGACGTCAGCCTGATTGTAACAGCTCAAAAACATCATTGAAGCATGAACGTACTTGATGATCCAGACACCGGTCGCGGTACCATCCGCGTCGGGCCCCGGCTGATGCACCTCTCCTCCCAACTCAGACGATCAGGATCAAACCTAGTACTTTCTGGTAGGTCGACGGCGAGATGCTTAGTCGAATTCGAGTCTCAATCGTAGCACGATACGACAAAACAGCGCGTACCTTCAAAGGATCGTGCAACCCGCTCGTCTCGAGGATCCAACGGAGGACGGACGACTCTCGGCCTCCCGAGGACAAGCGGTCTCGACTGCTCGGTCCTCACCGGTGGCGGAGAGGAAGCAAAGGTCGCCGTCGAGGACGAGCGCTCGTGATGACCGGTGTACTCTCCGTTCGCGCAGGGTCCTGCGTCGTCCTCGATCCCGTCCATGGCTGACTCAGGCGGGTCTGATGACGAGACCAGCGCCAACTCGTCCGCATTCGAGATCAAAGTTCGGTTTGTCCTTGGCTGGCTCCAACCAGGAGGGCGAGACGGCCCTGCTTGGGGTGATGGAAGAGCATCATTGAGAGGTCGGGGTCCCGAGCGAGGACCATCGGTCTGTCGGGCTTGCGTCGATAGCTTCTTCAGAGCGGATCCACGGTCCATGTAGACTCCGGGATCAGTAGCCGGGACCTGCCAGATCTCCGTCTGACTGTGCGGGATTTCCTCCGCCGGTCGAGCCATGATCGGTGCAGAAGCGTCCACTGAACTTGATGATGAGGATGGCGTCGGGAGCCGCGCCGTCGCGGGCTTGGGCGGTCTTTGAGGCTGTGGCCGATGCGAAGAGGACGAGTCGGCGCTCGTAGATGGACGGGGTTCGCGTGCGAAGTAATCGGTCACCTTGCTAGGCTGGAGGACGTCAGAGAGAGGAACGAAAGCGGTCAGAGCCTCGAAAGGACACGTTGGTGCGACTCAGGCCAAGTGCGATGCTGACCTTTGCCGGTAAGAAGACAGGGGCTAGCTTGGTCGGGGGTGAGTGCGAGAGGGATGTGCTTGGTGTGGCCAGGTGGCGAGACGGGCGAGGAGGACTCCCGAGGCGTTGTCCCGGGCCCGGGAACGAGCTCTTTTCTCGCTCCTTGCCTTTCCTCTGACCACTGGCGGTCACTCCTTTCGAGCCATCCGGTCTGATATGGCCGATGGAAGATCCAGATGGTTCCCTGGCAGCGGGCGGTCCGGGATGGGAGGACGGTTCCGAGGACCGACGCGAGACTGGAGGGGCCGACGGTCGGGCAACCTTGGGCGGCTTCGAGCGCTTGGCGGGAGGTGCCGGCTCGGGCTCAGGCGAGGAGCTGACCAGGTTGATGATGTCAGGCTTGGACTCTTGGCCGTTCGGCGCAGATCTGGCGCGCGACAGGGCGGCGGGGTTGGACGACGACGGGCCAGCCGGCGGACCAGCTCCCGACGGCGGACTGTGCTCTCTTCGCGCGTTCGCACGTTTGAGCGTCCGAGGAGGTCGTTGCAGTTGCGAGGGGTCGACGTGAGGTGGCTGTCCACTCATCTGTGCGATGGGCTGGGTGAGCGTGTTCGTGCGACGTCCTCGTGGTCGGGAGGGAAACAGCGTGAGCTCGGACAGTTCGAGCTCGCACCCCCTCTTGCTACCCTTCAACCATCTCGCTACCCGTTCGACGATCCTGCCCGACATGGCTTCCTCCTCTTCAGCACCTTCAACGTCTGACTCGGCGAACGGGGCATCTTCCATCCTGCTTCCTACTCCGTCTGGACCGCAAGACGGGATCACTCCGCAACCTCCGGCGGTCGACGAGCTCGCGGTCCAGGTCAGAAAGACCCGCCTGACCGGACCCGAGATTGTCCAGCTCCCACCGGACGGAGGGTACGCGTCCGACAACGAGACCGACGCCGAGTCTGAGGCGTCCATTGGCGAGGACGGGGAGCCCAAGGCGAGGGACATGCTCAAGGACCTCCCAGACGAGACCGACGTGAGCTTCATGTCATCCTCGCTCCAGTGCTCGAGCTCGCCTCCGTCGCCTATAGCCGAGCTCAGCACCCTCAACCAACCCGACTCATATGGCTGACTTATCTGCTTCATTATCTCGCTGCCTTTGTAGGACCTCGAGCTCACGCATCTGCAGCTGGTCAACTCGTCACTGCCTCCCCTCCACCTGCCTCGGTTTGGCTCGCACCTCAAACGACTCTGCCTCCGCCAGAACAGACTCACCTCCCTCGACCCAGAGGTCTTTGAGGCTCTCACCGAACTCGAGGAGCTCGACTTCTACGACAACCGGATCGGATACCTTGAAGGGTTTGAGAAGCTCACAAAGCTCACGTGAGTCTCGCTTACCCACGCGTCCAGCTCGGTCGTCACCGTTCGATTGACACCGGACTCGACTGCTGATCTCCTTTCGTATCACGTGATGATCGTGATAGATCCCTCGACTTCTCCTACAACCTCCTCCGCACCCTCCTCCCCAACGGACCCGACGCTCCCCCACTCGCCAACCTCCCCAACCTTCACACCGTCTACTTCATCCAGAACAAGATCTCCCGCATCGAGGGGCTCGACGGACTCGCCAACTCTCTCCGGTCCCTCGAGCTCGGAGGAAACAGGATCAGGGTCAGTCCATGCCCGAGAACGGCTCAAAACTCACGCTCTCGGACCTGACGCGACGCGTCCACCACCTCACAGGAGATCACCGGCCTGGAGAAGCTCGTCAACCTCGAAGAGCTCTGGCTCGGCAAGAACAAGATCCGCAAACTCGAGGGTCTCTCTACCCTCAAGAAGCTCAAGATCCTCTCGATCCAGTCGAACCGGATCACCAAGCTCGAGAACCTGTCCGAGATGACGGCGCTGGAGGAGATCTACTTCTCGCACAACGGGCTGGAGAGTCTGAAGGGGCTCGAGGGGAACAAGAACCTGCGGGTAGTGGATATTGGGAACAACAAGATCGAGAAGATTGAGGGGCTCGAGAACGCACCGCTGTTGGAAGAGTTCTGGGTGAGTCCTTGTTCCTCTTTATCTGGCAGCTGGACACCTGCTGACTGCATCTTGCAACATTGGGGAACGATCAGGCGAACCACAACCTCATCCCCAACGTCGCCCAACTCGTCCACCTCGAGAAGCACGCCAAGCTCGAGACGGTCTACATGGAGGGCAACCCGTGCGAGACGAACGACCGGAGCGGGTACAGGAGGAAGGTGATCATCAATCTGCCTCAGCTGAAACAGGTGGACGCGACGTTCGTTCGGTGATGAGGGCCGATGAAAGAGCGGTAGATCTAGATCTGATGTTTCTTCCCGAGACCCGCTTTCCTTTCCTCCATCGCGGGGGGCAAGAAGGGATACAGAAAGAGCGACAGCGAGAATTAACATAGCGCAACACATGAGGTCATCAACCCGCCCGAACCCGATACGAAACCTTACACAATCTTCCAGTAAACCACCCCCCCACCCCATCCCATCGCACACGTCTGCTCCACCGCCTGCCGTCCCTTGACCTTCTCCCCCTCCAGATCCCTCACCTCCACGACCGCTTCCGCCAACTGCAACCGATGATGCGGCATCGGGCTGGCCGTCCCGGAACTCATCGTCGCTTCCTTTCCAGCTTTCGAACCGGGCGTGAGGAGAGGAGTGGTAGGTGAGGTGGGGGAGAGGGAAGGAAGAGGAGGGAGATGTTGCGGGACAGGGAGGTTGGAACGACGGGAGTTCCCGAGTTGGGCATCGACTGCCAAGGGAAAGAAGAAAACAGATGATCAAGGGGGTTGGTATGGGGCAGAAGGGACTGGCGGGGGGGAGAGAAGAAGGAGAAGAGAGTGACGGACCGTTCGACCCCCAAACCATCAGATCCCTCCCGTACACAAACGACCCATCCTTCGTCGCGAGCGGGGACGTATCAAGCACGGCAGCTACAGACCCAGTGGGCGAGGCCGAGACGTAGTGGATCCCGAGCGGGACTTGGCGGCGTTCTTTCTCCGAGTCTGTCAACGATGATGAGGGGAGAGAGTTGGAGTCAGACACGACAAAGAGCAGAGAAGAAGAGGGAAGGACTGACACTCGAGCAGACCAGAGACGGTCTTCACCCTGACGGCGTTACCGGAGACTTGGGACCACAGCCCGTTCCCAAGTGCTCCGAAAGTTCCGTGTCCGCACGCGAGGAGGTCGACGAAAGGCATGGGGTTGTCCCTGCAAGAGCGAAGGACGGGGAGGTCGCGTCAGTCTCTGCAAAAGCAAAGAAAAAGGGTCGAGCGACGTACAGAGCGGTCCTTTGCACAGTGAAGAAGGTCGTGTTCCCGCTAGCGGTGATGTCCGTGCATTTGATGGTGTGCGAGCCGATATAGCCCTGGGCGCGTGAGAGGACGATCTCGGTCGGGACGTGGACGTTGTCGATCGTGAAGCCGGCTCCGAGGCCGATTTGGCTGTGGGAGAGACGAGCGCAGGTTCAGTTCGCTGTTGGAAAGAAACGCGGAGGAAGATCTGAACGACTGACCCGTACTCGTTCGCTCCCCATCCGAGGACGCGGCCTGCCACACGAGCAAAGGAGGACCTCTCGCCGGCGGCAATCTGGTCGACCTTGACGCCTTGCATCATCGGGATCTACAGAGGAACGACGATCAGCCAAGCACAGGCGTCCAGTGAAACACAGTGGCGACTCACCTCGTACATGGTTGTGCTCCAGTGCACATCCTCCCCCGGCATCAGCCCCCTCTTCGACTTGACCCACACCATCACGTCCTTCCCAGCCACAGGCGCGTCCTCCTGCTCCTCCTTCGGCAGGAATTGTTTCAGGAATGGATCCACCGTCTTGGCGACCTTGAACTTGACGCTTTTGGCGTAGTCTGGGATGTTGAGCGAGATCAGGCCAAATCGCTCGTTCTTCTTCTCCTGCTCGCGATTGAGCGTCGTAGGCTTGGGGAGGACGATCTCCTCCAGGTCGACCAGCTGGAGATGCGCGTTCGCAGCCTCGTTGACGGCGTGTCCGAGGACTCGTCCCTTTGTCGTGAGAGCGAGCATGTGGTCTCGACCCGCGCTGATTTGCTTGATCTTCTCCCCTCGAGCAAGACCGAGCTTCTTCTCCGTTGAGATGTCGAGACGGGCAAAGTCGATAGGCTGACGAGAGGGTGCGCGGGAGGTGAACCAGTGGAGCGGATCGAGGGTCTGGAAGATGGAGTAGGACGCTTGGCGGGGAGGGGCGTCAGGGGACTGGCCTGGAGGAAGTTGGAGGGTCGAGGTGGTTGGGAGGGCGTAGACCTGGCCAGTGGTTGCGGACAGTGCGTACAGCTTGAACTTGGTAGGAGAGAGATGCGTGATTTGCTGTGAGGGCCGACGATAACGAGACGATCAGCATCCGAGTCTCGAAGGTCGACCGGCCGGCGGAACGAAGCTCACCAGACCGACGAGACACTTTTTGAGTCCGTCGTGCTCGGGTGCGCCATCGGTGATGTCCTTCCCCCACATGTACACGTCACCTCGAGCATCTACTGCTGCTCCGTACGTCTGCGCGAGTGCGACGTCCCGGAGTGCGACGCCGTGTCCGGAGAGGGCCGGAAAGTGTCGAGGCGTCTTGACGAGCGCGACCGCCGGAGTGGAGGGGGAGATCGTCGAGTTGCTACAGAACAAAACACCGATCCTAGGTATCAGACCAGTGAAGTCGTCGTCTGAGCCCCTGTGAGCTGGTCGACTGACACGTTTGACCCCCAGCTGAATGTCTCGAGTCCGTCGTGCTTGCTCGGCCCAACGACCAACGGATCCGCCTCGACCGACCCATCGGCCACCTTGCCGCTCTTTCTGGCCGCCTTGGGCACCAAATCAGGTACCATCATCTCGGCATGAGCGACCTGGTCCGATCGGGCGAGCCAGACCGCTCCTCCTGCGACGACAAGGGTGGCGATGGCCGCGGACGCGGGCAGGTAGGACGGTGAGCTCGACGGTCGCGGCTGGCCCGACATCTGGCGACCGATCGGACGGACGGGGAGGCGCCCGCCGATGGGGCGGAGGGGGAGACAGGTGATGGGTTTCATGATGTGCGTGGGACGATCCGAGTTTAAGGGGGTGGACGTTGCAGGAGGCGAGTAGTCTATAGCCGGCGGGAGGGTGAGCTTGAGCTCGAATCGATTCGCTGATGACCGGATTGGCCGCAGACCACCACCGGGATCGCGGTCACCTCTGAACTCACTCGGGTGTTCCTGGACATCAAGCCTGATCTAAGCTCATCTTGATATCCTCATCACAAGCGGAAGGTCTCCACAACCAAGCCCGACCTCGCTCCTTCTGCCGGACCGAGCTCGACAACTCCCCTCCGCCTCGGCCCTCTCCGTCCCTACTGCCTATGTCCCTCCCCTCCCCCTCTCCCCGGCTCCCCCTCGAACTCCTCACCCTCATCCTCTCGCACGCCTTCCTCCCCTCCTCCTCCCTCTCCCCACTCCTCGCCCCTCCCCCAGCGCCAACCCATCTCCTCCTCATCTCTCGCTCCCTCTACACCATCGCCCTCCCCTTCTTGTACCGAATCATCACCCTCCGACGGCCTCGGGACTGGCTCCTCCTCTTCGATCGGGACACAGGCTTATGTTCCGCTGGCGTGGAAGGCCGAAAAAGATGGAGCTGGGTCCGAGAGCTCCACCTCTGTCTCGAGACGGCCCGAGTGCCTGTCAAACGAGGATGGATCATGCACGATGAAGACGAGGACGTCCTCTCCCCTCTCCGGATACCCGATACGCACCAACTCTCGGTCCTCTCCCTTGTACACCCACATCCTCGTACCCTGCCCTTGGATCCATCGGAGGACGAGAGCAACGACCTCTCGTTGACCGCCGCGACCCTCGCCTCGCCCCTCGGTCTCGCCACCTTGAAACACGTCCTCGCGACCCAACACGGCTCGCTCGCTTCCGTTCCTGGGTTCCTAGAAGGCGAGCTCAGCATCGCCACCAAAGTCGCCTGTCTCCTATCGCGGGTCATCTTCTGGGTGTATCTCCTCGCCCGAACCACCCCTCGTACTATCACTGGCTCTCTAGCCCTCTTCCGGGCGTTGAGACTGAGCAAGATCGGGCCCTCGCCACTACTGGGGTACTCGGACGAGTATGGCAACTCTGGACCCCGAGTCATCGTCTACGCCGGCGCAGACGACGAAGAGGCGGAGGCGGACGGGAGGAAGGGTTTCGAGCCCTTCTGGGAGGTTCAACGGATGATCGTTGGCACGGAGATGCGGTTGGTGGGGTTTGGGGAGGGAAGGATGGAGGGGTTGAGGGGGTGGTGGATGGAGAGGAGGCGGAGACGGAGGGAGGGGGGAAATGAGGAGGGAGGGGGTGGTCCGGCGGAAGAGACGGGGAGTTGGGGCTGGCAGAGGGAGGACGGGGAAGTGGTTGTTGTTAGGATGGGGGATTGGGAGCGAGGTTAACGGAGGGAGGGCGGGGGACTTGCGAGCGAGGAAACGCGAGACGCTCAGGAGCGCGTTTGTGCGTGTGAAGGCGGCAGCATGTCTATATATGTCTAGAGCTACCGAATGCGAAAGAAGAGAGTGCGTGAAGATCGTGCATGCAAAGATGGTGGAGATGGAACCCAAAAAAGGGTGGTGTAGAGGGGGTGTGCGGACGAGAGCAGATGCGAAAAGCGGCCAGCTGAAAGCAGAGGACTCGAGGGTGTCGCGCAGAGGTTCGGCTCGGCGCGAGCTTCTGATGGCGGAATGAGGGTAGCAAAGCAACGAAGAGAAGACGAAGAGACGTCTACTTCTTTGCGTCTCGCTTGGCCTGGAGCTCCTTCTGGTAGGCCTCCTCCATCGTCTTCTGGACCTGCACGGGTACAGCGACGTGCTCCTAAATCACCAAAACGACGCAAAAACGGTCAGCGAGACATACGAACAAGAGATTGATGGCGGGGGTTAAGGACGGACCTTGTACTCCATCGAGAACTCTCCCTTGCCCTGGGTCATTCCTCGGAGGGCACCCGAGTAGCCGAACATGTCGTTCAGACTGACGTCGACGACGGCGGTGAACTCCTCGTCCCTCGTCTCGGTGTCGTTGATGGTTCCTCGTCGCTGGTTCAAGTTTCCGATGACATTACCTGCAGAGCAAAATCCGCAAGGCAGAGAAACGTCAGCACAAAGGTGCCTCGACTTGGATGCTTCCGCACGATGATGGACTGACCCTGGAACTCCACCGGTGCAACCACCTCGACCCTCATGATCGGCTCCAAGATTGTCCCGGCCGCCTTCTTGAACGCCTCCCTCACCGACCCCATCGCACACGTGATGAACGCCAGCTCGCTCGAATCGACCGCATGGAACCCTCCGTCCTCCAACACGTACCTCACCCCGCTCACCACGTTCCCGTTCAGCGGCCCCTTCTTCAACGCCTCCCTGAACCCCTTCTCGATCGAAGGGATGTATGCCGCCGGGATCGTCCCTGCGACGATCCTCGACTCGAACGCGACGTCCGACCCGGTCTCGGGGTCAAACTCCATCGGCTCGAGGAAGCCCTTGACCTTGGCGAACTGACCGGATCCACCAGTCTGCTTCTTGTGGGTGTAGTCAAACTTGGCGGGTTGGGTGATGGTCTCCTTGAACGCTACCTGAGGTTTACCGGTCTTGCATTCGACACCGTACTCGCGCTTGAGCCGCTCGACGTAGATCTCGAGGTGGAGCTCGCCCATGCCGGAGATGATGGTCTGAGAAGCGAGGAGACAGATGGGGCAAGTCAGCGATGCAGACGACAGGCGTCGAAAGGATTGATGCAGATCGGACTGACCTCCTTCGACTCCTTGTCGACGTGGACTCGGAAGGTGGGGTCCTCCTTTCCGAATCGGTTCAGCCCCTTAGAGAACGCAGGCGACTCCTTCCCTTGCGGGAGCAGAGCGAGCGACACCACAGGCTCAGGCACAAACATGGACGTCTGCAGAGATGGAAGCAGAGCGTCAGTCCCTCTCGGCCGGCAGGCATTGTTGGTGGATGAACGACATCCGTCGTACTAACCATCGAGAACGTCGTCTTTCCGTCGGTGAAGGTATCCCCCGACGAGCAGTCGACTCCAAACATGGCACAGATCTCCCCCGACCCGACCGAGTCGACCTCCTCCATATCCGCACTGTGCATCCTCACCAACCTCGGCACCTTCATCCTCTTCCCCGTCCGGGCATTGTAGATGAAGCCTCCCTTCCTCAACGTGCCCTGGTAGATCCGCATGTACGTCAGCTGTCCAAACTTGCCCTCCTCAAGCTTGAACGCGAGTCCGACGAGGTTGGCGTCCGCTGCGGGGACGAGGGGCACAGGAGGAGCGTTGATAGGGAGAGCGATGTCGAGCGCCTGGGCCGGGACCTCGGACGGGTCGGGCAGGTAGGCGATCACTCCATCGAGGAGGGCCTGGACACCGGTGTTCTTGATGGCGGATCCCATAAAGACGGGGGAGAACGAGTTATTGATGGTGCAGCGTCGGATGGCAGAGACGATCTCGGTGGTCGAGATGTCCTCCTCGAGGAGGAACTTGTCCGAGATGGCCTCGTCAACCTCGGCCAGCTGCTCAATCAGCTCGGCACGCTTGGCGTTGGCCTCGTCAACCAGCTCAGCGGGGATGTCGTCCTCTCGAACGATCAATCTGCACACCAAGAGCACCAACGGGTCAGATAGATTTGAAGGCCAGATCGCGACGGATGAGCCAGTTGGACTAACCCCTTGACTCCCTCGTTGTAGTAAGCCCTCATCCTGATGAGGTCCACGACTCCCTTGAAGTTCTCAAAGTTTCCGATCGGGATCTGGACGGCGGCGGCCGGCTTGCGGAGCTTGTGTCGGATCTGGTCAATGACCTTCCACGGGTTGGCTCCCTGTCGGTCCATCTTGTTGATGAACGAGATTCGGGGGACGTTGTACCGTCGCATCTGTCGGTCGACGGTGATCGTCTGCGACTGCACACCCGAAACAGCGCAAAGCACGAGCACAGCTCCGTCCAGCACTCGGAGAGCTCGCTCGACCTCGATTGTGAAGTCGACGTGACCTGGTATGCGCAAAGGGCCGGTCAGCTCAGTCTGCTCGCCTTGTACTCGAGAGGCTGGCAGGAGGGTCGCATGCTACTGACCTGGGGTGTCGATGATGTTGATGTTGAACTTTTCTCGTCCCCTGTCCTCTCCAGCTCCGTCGGCGTCGGTTCCGACCTTCTCCGGCGGGACGGCAGCCCAGTCGCAGAACGTGGCCGCAGACTGGATGGTGATACCCTTCTCACGCTCGAGATCCATCGAGTCCATCTTGGCTCCAGTTCCATCCCGTCCTCGGACCTGAGTAACAAAGAGGTCGGGCCTTGTCAGATCGCGGAGGCGCGTCGGCCGGTCGGCGCGAGTGGAGGCAACCATGGATTGAGCTCACCTCGTGGATACCCTCGATCTTTCCGGTGTAGAACAGCACTCGCTCGGTAAGAGTCGTCTTTCCGGAGTCGATGTGCGCAGAGCTGAGACGACAGGGCATTCAGGAGGCGAGTACGAGAAACAAAAGCAGGAAGAAACAAGTGGTGAGCTCGCGGCAAAAAAGTGGGCGGCCACACCGCTCGTCGAGCTCATCGCCGGGCTGAAACACATTTCGGAAGCTCGGAATGCAGAGCGGAGCAAGTGCACTTACATTCCTACGTTTCTCTGCCTCGAGGAGAACTTTACGTCTGCGGGCGTCATCTCTGGGAGGATGCGGACCGGCCAGACGGGCTCCTCCTTGGCCTCCTCGCCCTCGACCTCGGCCTCAGCAGTCGACGCAGACCGCCGGGAAAGAGCAGAGACCGAAGATCGGACAGCTCGGCTAGCTGAGGGAGAAGGTCGGGTGGCGAGCGACGAGATCGAGATGGACCTGTGCGAGCTCGCGAGGGCGGCAGCTCGCGGGGCAGACAGCGAGGCGAGGGGCGAGCTGGTCGACCGGGAGGCCGATGCCAGACGACGGCTGAGGAAGGACGCCATTCGATCAAACGAGTGACGAGGGAGGAGCCGAAGGGAAGAAACGAGAAGGCGAAGTCTGCAAGGGTGCTGGTCGTTAGGGTGTCTCTTGTGGCGATCGACCAAAGAGGCAGGTGGTGAGCTCGACTCGAGATTTCATGGAAAGCCGGAGCTCACCTCTGGCTCCCTTCTCCTTCCTTCTCTCCTCCAAACTACGACCATGGGTGTACGCGGACTCACCTCGTTCCTCAAGGAACAGCCTCAGGCCTTCACCCGGACGACCGTCTTTGACGCCCAGCCCAACCTCGCAAAGGCGGACCGGACACCTCTCGTGCTCGATGCTTGGTCGTACGTGAGCTTCCGTCTTTCGCACCTCCGCTCTGTCTGACGTCATGCCTTTCTTCCTTACAGCCTCATCTACGTCCTCTACCTCGACAACGTCGCATGGGCGTATGGTGGAGAGATCACCGAGTACGCCAAGCTGCTCCAGCGCTGCGTCGAGGGTTGGCGAGCGGTCGGCCTCGAGCCCGTCTTCGTCTTTGACGGTGAGCTCACTGCTCAGTGGGTCGACCCAGGATTCACCGACTGACTGACTTGCGATCGTCTTGTTATTTTACAGGGCCTTCTCCTGCGATGAAGCACCACACTGAGCTCGCCCGGTCGAAGCAGCTGCTGCTCCCGCTCAGCCTGTTCCATCTGACGTCGCCAGAGTCACGCTCTTCGCCGTCGTTCCTCCACGCCTCAAAGATCCTGCCCCCTCTCATCTACGCGGCCACCGTCGACGCATGCGTCACCGTCGGAGTCGAGTCTGTCTGGGGCGAGGGAGAGGCGGACGAGCTGTGTGTCAAGGAGGCTAGGAGCCGAAACGGATGGTTGGCCGGCTCGGACTCAGACTTCATCATCTTTTCTTCCACCGGAGCTGGAGCGTCTGGGTCCATGAAGGGATACGTCCCTCTCGACGGGATGAACTGGAAGTGGGTCGAGCAGACCGAGGATGACGCCGCACCTGCCCCGACAGCAGCCGACGACAGCGACCCCTTCGACGGATCGTTCCAGGCCGTCAAGTCCCGACGACGAGCTCCCAGGTCTGCCTACCGCAACAACTCTCCCAACCCTCCTCCTCTGCCGAACGCGTCGTTCATCACGTCGCTCACGTTCACCTCGTACGAGAGCAACCTGCTCGCCGAGCGACTCAAGCTGCCCGTAGGCCTGCTCCCTCTCTTCGCCGCTCTCGTCGGAAACGACTACCACCAGTTCCAGCACCTCTTCCACTCCAAGGGAGCCACCGGAACCCAGAAGATCGAGCGGGTCGCGACTGCCCTCCGAGAGGCGCTCGACCCGAAGATCGCTGCCCGACGGGCGGCCGCCCAAGCTGTCAAGACGTACCAGAACGGCCGACTCGTCTACGTCAATGGTCAGACTGGAGCCTCAATTAACGGGACCAGCGGAACAGCGACACCTCCCACCTCGGGCGACGCCGCTGAGACGCTCCTCACGAGCACCGTGCAGTCTCTGCTGCTCCACCCGGCTACTGACGTCCAGCTCAACAAGCTCATCCACTCGCTCACCGACTCGGCCCTGTCGTACTCGCTCGCCGACGAGCCGTCCCCGCCTCTTGTCACCGCTTCGTCGTTCGCGCCTGCAGCCGCCACCCGCGAGGAGGTGCTCGCCAAGTACGACGCTGCGATGAGGACCGGGGACTTTGCGCCCAAGATTGCGGGAGTCGTCAGGGATGGACGATACCTCGGACGAATCTTCCTCGAGGACACCCAGCGAGGAACGGTCGGACGACGGGTTGGAGAGCCGATCCGGGAGATGTGCTGGTCGGTGCTCAACGATGGAGTCGGGATCGGGTACGGCAAGGAACCAAAGGTCAAGCCGACAGAGGCAGGCGAGGAGGTTGACGCGGAGGTTGACGAGGAGACCAAGGAGGACGATGCCGAGCAAGACGCGAAGGCGCTGTCCGAGGACGAGGACGAGGACGAAGTCATCGATGTCAAGGAGGAAGCGTTTGGCTCCGATGTCGGGGAGGACCAGGAGGCCGAGGTCGATCCTGCTGCCGAGGAATCAGAGGAGGACGCCCCTCCCGTCCCCGTCGTCCAAACCTACCTCCGCTCATCAGCCATGATCCTCCCCAAGATGGTCATCATCCCCGAGATCGCTACTCTGCTCCCCGAGTCTCTGCCTCTCCCCAAGGGGGACCTCCCCGTCGTCCTCCAGGACGAGTCCTACCGATCATCGCTCTACCTCGCCCTCCTCAACTCCAACACACCCAGCATCACCTCCCTTCGCACCGAACTCAAGCCTCTGGTCCTCGCAGTCCGATGGGTCCTCCAGGTGCTCTCGTCCGACGCAGACGTCGCTCTCGGCGGGGCCAAATGGATGCTTCGTCGAGCCGAGGTCGAGGCCGTCCTCCTCGCTGGTGTCCGATCCATCCATGCCTGGGAGGCATGGACCGAGTCCGTCGAGGCAGGGGAGGACCACCCGATGCCTCGCTCGTCCGAAACCGACAAGAAGACCCCCGTTCTTGAACTCTCGAACCGAGCGATCCATATCACGTCGCACGTCCTGCACGCCCTGCACGAGCTCTCGTTGCTCGCGCAGACGCTCCTCCTCCCTGCTTCGGTCATCCCCCCGCCGCACAGGTCCTACTCCGGAAAGACCTACCACGCCCTCCTCGCCTCTGCTCATCCGCTCGAGTCCGTCTCGGAAGAAGAGCAGGGGGATCTCGAGGCGGTGATGGGAGCGGTGATGGATGAGGAGAGCAAGAAGTGGTTGGCTCCGGAGGTGGAGACGGCTGTGGACAGTGCCCAGGCGAGGAAGGACAAGAAGAAGGCAAAGAAGGAGAAGAAGAGGGCTGGTGGGGGTGCGGAGGAACCCAAGAAGAGTGGGGGAGGAGGGAACCCATTTGCGGGGTTGGAGATGGAGGAAGAGTAGGGAGGGCAGGAACTCGTGTCGTGTTGTGCTGTGCTCATACGTTCTTGTATCAATAGAGATGTATGTGCTCATGTGCAGTAATCGGTCGGGATAATCGAACGAGCAAGAAATGAAAGCAGCCCCGGCTAACCGCTGTCCGTGCAGACGGGGGGTCTCCATAGCGACCTACACGCGCCGTTTTCTCCCGCTCAGAAACCTCCTCTTACTTCTTCGCAGGGGCCACGCAAAACATCAACGAGATCTCTCAACTTGAGGTACACTCGCAGATCTGACACTGCGCAGTCGCACACCAAAACGTGGGGTCCTACGTCCTACAACGCGAGAACCCGATCTATCGGACTCGCCCCGGCTTTCAGCCAAACTCCAAGCTCACACCTTTCCTCCCTCCTTTCCTTGCCCGCTGACTTCCTAACCGTCACCCCGCCCAGCAATGCCCGGCCGTAAACTGTCCATCTCCTCCAACGCCCGTAGCGCCCGTTCGCTCGAGCTAGCGCCCCGTGTCTCTCGCGTCGACTCGATCCATCGTGGGCCTGCGCTCCACGAGTTCTGGAACCCGACGACCGACCCAGAACGGACGAGTGCGAGCGAGGCAGCGACCGTCGTCGGCGGTGGAGAGGGAGGTGGGGGAGGGGAGAAGGAGTTGATCTATGTACGTACCAGAGTCCCCGCAAGGGGGGTTGCGTCGGGAAGAGGCGAAGTGAGGGACGTGAGGTTGGGTGAGCTCGAGTCAGGAGGGAGGGCTGAAGCTGACCGGGTCGGTCTTGCTCGTCTTGATCGTTCTGCAGGTCGAGTTCGAGGAGAACGATCCCAGGGATCCGGCAAATTTCAGCTATACGCGGTACGTCTCCTTCTCATCCCCCTTATGCTCGGGCGTATAACGCACTGGACGCACAAGAGGAAGCGCAACCCAAGACGGACGGAGGGGACCGACAGCTCCTCTGGCCGCGGCCTCCCCTCCCGTTCTGCACTCACTGACTCCTCGCTCCTTCCCTTCTCTTTCTCTTCGGTCTGTGAACATTTGGGTACCGACAGGAAATGGACCATCACCTTCACCGCCGTCTCGTTCACCCTCCTCGCGACCGTCAACCTGTCCTCTTATGCGATCGGCATGGCTTCCATGGAGCGTGAACTAGGGCTCTCAGAGACGGACGGGGCACTAGGGATAGCTACGTGGGTACACCTTTCCTCCCCTCACCTTACGCGCGGACGGTTTGCTGATCAGATTCTTGAGCTGTGTGGTGCAGATACGCCTGGGCTTTCGCTGTTGCCCCGCTCCTACTTGCGCCGCTGTCAGAAGAGTTTGGCCGGTCACTCCTCTACTGGGTCTCATGTCTCATCTTCTCTCGTACGTTGCCTGTCCAAACCAAGCCGAGACCTCTGGTTGCCCCTGGAAGACCAACATAGAACTGACCTTCCCACCCGCGCCCCCCTTTCCCCTCCCCGACCCACCGGCCACACACCCAGTCTTCTACATCCCCGTCGCCCTCTCCCACAACCTCGAGACGATCCTGATAGCCCGCATCATCCAAGGCTGCGCCGGCTCGACCGGCTCCTCCCTCGTCGGCGGAACCATCTCCGACATCTGGTCCACCCACGAACGCGGCCTCCCGATGGCCCTCTTTGCCCTCTGCTCCATCGTCGGATCCGCCATCGGTGCTACGGCTTTCGCCTACGTCGACACTTCCCTGGGGTGGAGATGGATCCAGTGGATCCAAGGGGCGGTGACGATCGTGTTGCTGCCGGTGATGTGGGTGGTGATGAAGGAGACGAGGGCGAGTGTCATCCTGACCCGGATCGCGAGGCAGAAACGTAAAGAGACAGGGGAGGACAAGTGGAGGAGTCGAACGGAGGACTCGAGGCCGCCGATGAGGGAACTCATCAAGCTGAGTGTGTTTAGGCCGATGGTGATGTTGACGACGGAACCGATCGTGAGCTTGTACTCGCTCTGGGTCGGGGTCGCGTGGGGGCTGCTTTATGGGATCTTGGACGCGGTGCCGTACATCTTCAGGACCTTGTACGGGTTCAACACCAACCAAGTCGGACTGGCCTACCTCAGCATCGCGTGAGTCATGGACCTCTTTCCCCACTTCTTGTCGTCTCCTTCGTCCGCCCAAAGCCGAAGCTGATGCTGCTGCGTTTCTTCTTTACAGCGTCGGTGGCGTCCTCGGCTTCTGCGGGACCTTTTACCAAGACCGGCTCTTCGCTCGCAACTTTGCCCGCATCGGTCCGGAAGCACGCCTCTACTCTGCCTGCGCAGGAGGCATCCTCTTCCCCGTCGGGTGTTTCATTTTTGCGTGGACGTCCTATCCGACAGTGCACTGGATCGGGCCGAGTATAGGGATTGCGGTGCTTGTGACGGGGATCTTCTTCATCTGTCAGTCGTCTTCTTCCCCAACTCTGCGGGTTTGGGACCATGAGCTGACGATAGGACCTGTCTGGGATGGTCTTCCGACAGATCTCTGCGTGTTCAACTACCTCTCCGACTGCTATACCATCTATTCTTCCTCCGGACTCGCCGCCCAATCCTTTTCACGGAACAGTTCGTCCCTCCCCCTTCCTTCTCCTTCCCCCACATGGCTCTTACTGATCTCCCCTCTTCTTCTTCTCCCTGTATCGTTCCTCTTTCCTCCCGACAGTGTTCGGCGGTGCCTTCCCCTTGTTTATCACTCCGATGTACCGCACGCTCAACCCCCGCATAGCCGCCACTGTCTTTGGCTGTCTCGGGGTCGTCCTGTCCGTCATCCCGTTCGTACTTTTCCGATACGGACCGCGGATAAGGGAGAAGAGCAAGTTTGCGAGGAGTTTGGCGGAGATGGAGAAATAGAGCCTATGTTTCTGGTTTGGTTTGATCTACTGGACAGTGGGAGTTCGGTCAGCGCGCGATGCTGCCGCTTAATCTATCTAGATGCCTCTGCTTTACTGCTCCTGTTTCCCCCTCGATCTTTCCGCCTGGCACTGGTTATGGGAGAAGAGAGCAATCATGCATGCAAACGATAAGACAGTACCGAAAGAAACAAAGGGACGCGCAGTCTACCCTACCCCAGTATTAAACCTAACACCGCACAAACCCCTACAACCTGCATGACCCTTCCACTCCTCCCTTTGTATGCCCCCCACGCACCAGCCACCACACCCGCCCAAAGTCCGGCCTTCCACATCACCTCACCCATCTCCCCCTTCCCCGACACGCCCGTCGTCGACCCTCTCGACCCCGCCGCTGCGCCCTTTTTCCCTCCCCCACCCCTCGAGATCGACCGGCCGTTGAGCTGATGGAACTCTTCGTGCCAATCCGGCGCGAACCCGTTCCCCTCTGCGAGTCGAGGAGACACGATCGACATCCCCTCCAACCCCGGATCCACCGCCGGCTCGCCACTCGTCCCCGTATGCGCCGAGTTCTTGTACCACCGCTCGTCAGGCCAGACCCCCGGAATGTTCGTCACGTTCCACCCTTGCTCGACCATCGTCGGGTAGACCTCCATGAACACGTCGACGGCCTCCACGCTCAGCACATGTTCCAGTGGAATCAACCCCGGCGATTTCGGTCCGTTGAGCGACTTGGTGAACGAGTCGATGACGGCCTGTTTGCTGACCTGTCCGGTATGGATGAAATAGTCTTGTGGGTCGGGGTACCAGATGATCGTTCGGAGACCAAACACCTCCCGAGCGATGGCTCGGACGCGCTCGTCGACGTCTCCGTACGGTGGGCGCCAGTGGCACGGGATCAGACCCCCGTTGTTTTCGGCGAGGATCCGCATCGTCCACCCTATCTCCGCGACGACCTGTTCGTTGGTGAGCGTGGTGGTGTACTGGTGGGACCACCCATGAGGAGCAAAATGTTGATTCGGGGTGTGGAGAGCTTGGAGGAAGACGCCAAAGTTGCGGAGGATGTTGGAGCCGGTGTAGAAGTGGGAGGACGGGATCGAGTGCTGGGAGAAGAACTCGTAGAGACGGACGCCGGGGCCGAGGGGACCGTCGTCTTGGGAGACCTGGCGGGTGAAAGCAAGGGAGGGCGGGGGTTGGGAACGGGTGTGAGCTACGAGAGCAAGAGGCTTCAGGTGAGGTTTGGAAAGCGTTGACTCACCCCGAGCATGCCTTCTGGGGCAAAGTAGGTGTCGGTCGTGGACCCGCATCCCATGCCGTTGTTGCAGATGTTGGGGTCCGTCGCCTTGAAGTCGCCGTACGACCGGCTGCAGCAGCGGACGGGTGCAGCGAGGCGCGAGCGAGAAGGTCAGCACTCGAGCTCGGGACACGACCCCTAGACTTCACAGAGGTAGCATGACTCACGTTCCGTCAGGCCACAGGGTTGCTATTGGGTTGACGTCCGGTCCCGGGATGAGCCCGCGAGCCTCGACGGACCGGAGCGCGTCGAGCCATTCTTGGGGGATGTCGGTCGGGATCTGGTCCATCGGTGGGTACATCGCCTTCCATTCTGCGAGCAGGCAAAGGCAATTGATCCCGTGTCAGTATGTTGATGCGAGCTTGCAGAGGTTGGTGTGGGCACGCTCGCGATGGCTCGGGTGACCGAGCTCTAGGCCGGAAAGCCTGAGCTCGCTCTTGACTCAAACTTGAGCTCGCCCAGGCAGAGCAGCAGATGGCTGCCCTCTCAAGCTGCTCCTGAGCTCTCTAGTGCGGCATGGATGATGGGCCAGGTGTCGTGCGCTCTCGCCCGACGAGCTCGCCTGACCGAGACCCCCTCCATCCCTCGTTGACCTTAACCTGACTCGAGCATCCACTGGTCCCGTCGGACTCACCTGGTGTCCCTATGGGCGGCATGGGTCCTCTCCTCCTCGTGGCCAGGTTTCCTGCGTGTGCAGCCTTCCGATTGTCGTGTCCGGGTCCGTCGTGGTGTCCTCTGCGCTCAAGCATGGTCCTGACTGTCTGGAACGGAGCCGCCTCGACGACCGCGGCGAGCAGGACGACGGGCAGGAAGGAGGAGAGATGCATGTTCCGTTGGTGTCGGTGGTGTCGTGGTTGCGGGCGAGTTTGGCTTGTGGGAAGCCGAGCATCTTTTGATCTCGGTTGATCAGGGTCGACTACTGTCTCACGGCGGGGAGCCCGCCCAGGGGTTCACCCTCCGGCTCAGACCACCAGCCAAGCACCACACAGACTCCTCGCCTGCGCAGACTACTCGAGGCCGGGGCCGTCAAACGAGGCACGCAAGGGACGAGCAAAGTGTCGCATGAAAGAAAGAGAGCAGGAGTCGTGCTTGGGCGAGTGACCGTTGGAGGAGCGTCCGAGCAAAGGGCAGAGCTCACCGAGTTCGAGGTCATCGAACGCGCGTCCGCTCCTCCTTCGCCAGACGTCTCTCAACGCCGACTCGCTCCCCTGGCCATCTCTCGGACCCTCTTCTCTTTCAGCGACATCCAAAAAGATGGCGCCCAGGGTGTCTGTTCGTCTCGCTGCGCTCCGGCGGTCAGCGTCGACAGTCCCGTCGAGCCCGTCCGCGTTGGGCGTCCTCCCTCCGGCTCTCCAGCAGACGGCGGCGACCGTCCAGCTGCTCAGAGACGTAAAGTCGACCCTCGTTGCCGTCGATCAGGCCGTCCACAGGGAGTCGGCATGGCCGAACCGGGTCGAGGAGGCCGCTCACAAGCTCGAGCGTCAGAGTGCGCTCGGTCTCGGTCGTACAGACGAGATGGAGATCGCAGGTGAGTTCTCGGCCCCCTTAGAATTCGTCGGTCAAACGCATGTGCATGGAAGGGTCGAGCTGGGACCATGCGCAATGGCTATGCGTTCTCTCAGGGCTCGCTAGGGTTGTCGACGCGAGCGAGCCCAGGAAGAAGCTGGTGTTGAGCTCGACGTCTGCTTCACTCTGTCCATCCGTCCGCTGATTGGCCTCCTTGATCTCTGTGCTGCTCCCAGTATACTCACCTCCGCTGGCCGGGTCGAGGGATCTCGTCACGGCTCTGCTCGAGGACCCTCTTGACTCTGACGAAATCTCGCATACGGCCCTGCGCGAACGAGCGAATGGCAGCGCAGGCGCGAAGAACCAGCCGCTTAGGATCAGGCAGGTGCACTCTCAGCCTTACATGATCTCGAGCAACGCTGACGATACTATTTCCCACTCGGCAGATATGGCTCGTCCGCTCTTGTCGACGCCGAGGGACTCGTCCTGCCTTCGACCTTCCTTCAAAACGGTCGCCTAGCCATCCGCGAGATTCCCGGTAAGCCTGCTCGTCAAGATGTGATGTTTCATCGTCACGACCTCTAACTCGTTTACCTTGGCTTATCCTCACGACCTTACAGCATCCACGCCTCCTTCGACCCTCTTCACCACCCTCCTCCTCTCCCCTCTCCCTATTCTCGTCATCGACAACCTCCGCCTCTTCTCTGCCCACCCCGCCCTCGACTCCGTCCTCCCCTCCCTCCTCCGGCATCCTCACCTCCGTCTCGTAATCAACACCATCTCGGACCTCACCACGCCAACCTCCCCCGGCTCCACCTCCTCCTCGTTCGAGTCGCGCGTCTGGTCCGAGATCGACCGTTGCGTCGGAGGGGACAAGACCGTGCTCGACTCGCTTCGGCCACGGGTCCATGCCATCGGCGCCAAACGTGCAGTTCGCGCGCTTGATGCATGGAGAGAGGGACAGAACCTTGCTCCCGGGCAGGGACGCGAGGAGAAGATTGCGCTGTTCCAACACGAGTTTGTCGGAAGCCAGATCGACAAACTCAAGGCAGATCTTGTTCGTGCGTCCCAGCCCGCGTTGGCCAGCGGACCTCTGCCTGCCCTTCCACCTCAACTATCGACGACGCTCTTCCTCGCCCAGCTGGCTGTCTCGTCCTCGTCGTACGACCTGCTCGACCTCTCGTTCTCGCTCAAGGACTACGCCGAGGCAGCAGCCGACGTCCGCGCCGAAGCACAGACCGCCGCCGCCGAGTTCGTCAAGAAGGCGATGGTGATGCCTACGCGAGTCGGAGACGTTGGAGGAGTGACGGATGCGCCGAGGGGTGTAGCAGAGGCAGCCGCCAGTGGGGCGAAGCGCGAGGTCGAGCGAGTCTTGAAGGGCATGGGGCGAAACATCTTCTCGGCTGTGAGCAACGACCGGCCTGAGTTTGACGTCGCCGGGGCTATCACAAAAGGCTGGGGAGGCGAGGGAGAGAGGGCTGTGAGTACAGGTCTTCAGCCGGCCAGAGCGAGTCACCTTTCCGATCGCTGACGATTGTCCTTTGATCATTTGCGCGTCTGCTTGCGAGTTAGTTGATCACCTCCGCAGCCGCACTGCAGTCATCCGCTCAGGCGCTCTCCGCCCCCATCGACAAACTTCTTCACCATCCGCCCTCACCCGCTCTTGTTTCTCCTCTACTCCTCAACTCGATCCCACCCCCGCCATCCGCTGCTCCTTTACCGACATCACTCCTTCTCGGTCCTCTCGTCGCTCGTCGGAATAAGCTCCTCGCCCTCGGTGGACCGGTAGAAGCCCTCTACGCTCGGGCCCAAAACGCGGCGCTGACGGCGAGCTGGACGTCCGCGGGGAGTGTCATTGGTGGAGTCGCGGGGTATCAAGGAGGGCTTTGGGAGGGTCCGACTGCGGCGGGGGTTGGAGCACTGTCAGCGTTGCTTGGTGTTCGTTGGGGTTTGGCCAAGTGGGATAAGGCCAAGCGGCGGTTCTGGCGGGATTGGAGGAGGGTCGAGGAGGGACTCGAGGCGGATCTGCAGGTCAGTCATATATCCTTGGCCTACTTGACAACGGAGCAGGCCTCTAGTCCATCTCTGATCCCAACCTGACCCGCAACTGCTTTCTCTCTCTCTCTTCTCCCCACCCCAACAGACCGAGCTCACAGCAGCAGCACACAAGTACCTTCTCACGCGGCCTCTTGCAGCAGCAGATGGGATTGAGGAGCTGGTCAGGAGACAGACTGTGAAGGTGGAGGAGCGACGGGCAGAGGTCGAGATGCTCAAGGCGAGGGTGGCGGATCTGAAGATGGGGCAAGTGCCGTTCAGCTTGCCGCCTGGGTACGGGCACGAGCATGAACTGCGATAGACATGTCCTTTTAGGATCGGTCTGTTGGTCGTGAGGTCACCGGTTCCGTCTCCTCGTCACTTCCTTGTCTCGTCAAAGACATGAGCCTGGCCTGTGCCTCGCTGCTGCCGCCGTTTGAGGGTTACAACTTGCGAGGAGAGAAACACATGCTTCTGGCGCCCCCGCATCCTCCCCGCCCTGTCGGTCGCCCCATCCGTTCCTTGCTCGCTTCCAGCCAACCCTCACCGTCCCATTCCAACCCACGGCCTTCGTCTTTTCGTTTCCTTGTTCCCCTCTTGGAGCGCCTCCCAAGACTCTCGGTCTCCCTGCCTCGACGGCTCTTCCTTTCCTGCTGGACGACCGCAAGCGGACAACCTCTCCCGCCAGCCCAACCCAACTCCGACCTGGCGAACTCTCTCTTGCTCGAGACTGCTTCCCCTTGGACGGCCTCGCGACGCAGACACATCCACTCAACAGAGTGCACCTCATAGAGTCTCGTTCTCTTTTACAGTTTTGTAAGTCGCTCTCATCCACGCTCGCTGTCCTGTTCGCTGTTCGTGTCCCGCCTGGCGCCGCGGCATTCGCCGGGCCGCCGGCTATGGGTTTTCTCGTCCCATCCGTCCTGCACGCGCCCAGAAGCAGGCGCACAAGTAGTGCCTGCGAGACATGCAACACGCGTACGAGCCAGCTCGAGGTGTGCCTGGCGAAGTGACGTGTGCATGAACCTTTCGAGGGAACGTGCGACCGTTGCGAGCAGGACACGCCGCCGGTCGCCGCACGGGCCCAACAGAGCAGATGGCAGAGCGAGCTCTAGAGTCCTCGCTATAGGCTTGGCTAGCCTGTTCTGATGCCTGCACCGGTGGCAAGAGCTGCGTCTGGGTGCGGCCTGCTTGGGTGCGAAGGAGGAGGACCATGTTGAGCTCGGTCGCGAAAGGGCGAGGCCTCGACCCTCGATCGGGGGCTGATAAGAACGGGCGACCCATCAGCCGCCTCGTCCTCGTAGGCTGCTCAGACGACGCACGAGGCAGGGCCGTAGTTACTGTTGCCTCTATTACCCGAGCAGAAGGGGTGCAAAGTGTTTTGTCGCGTCGCCGGCCAAGGACGGAGACCGAGGGGGGATCGGGTCCCGTCTCGAGCGCGGCCCTCTCTCCCTTGCGTTTTCTGGCCAAACTCAGCCCAACCCTGGATCCCATAGCCGTCAACCCCCCAACGCGTTCGTTCACACGACGACACATCAAACACTCGCTCAACCCTCTCCCTCCCCGTTGTTCACTTCACAGATTGTCCCTTCACCTCTTTCTCCCTCCCTGCTAGCCCTCGACCTGTAGCGCGCTCCGCCCAAGCAGCCATGCCCGGGACTCCCCACCCTCTCTCGTCTGTGCCGACCTCGTCCCCCTCTGGCTCGCCCACCCTCCCGTCACCGATCCCCTCCCCGTCACCCTCGCCCACCCTGCCTGCCTCGTCGTCCTCGAACCGGAACCTGAACGAGGCGACCCCTCCTCCGTCCCAGCCTGCGACGACGCTCGGACCGTCCGCCCCGAGCTCGAGCTCGACCTCGAACGGCGCAGGACTGAAAGGGATGGCCAAGGCGGCTCGCAAGGGAATGACGGGTAAGCTCGAGGGTGGGAACGGAGCCGGGGATGGGACGGGTGAGGGGTTGGGCATCGGAGAGGGCAAGGGAGAGGGCGAGGAGGAGCACCCGTTGAGCGAGGGCAAGCTCGAGGCTCGGTCAGTCCGAGCACATAGAGTCTCGAGCGCAGACTCGACGGTCTGCGCGTGCCCAGCAGTGCTGATGGTGTCGCACTCCTTCGTTCTTCAGAGGCTATCACTCGTTCATGTGTCTCGGTCGGCCGTTCAACGTCGAGAAGCGTTGGAAGCTCGTCCGAGGTAAGGCCAGAGCTCAACATCCCCTCCCACGCTCCCTCTCGAGCTCACCCTATCCGCCTGTTCTTACTCCACTTGCAGAGCTCGGCCAAGGAGCGTACGGCCTGGTCGTCTCGGCTCAGGACGAGATCTCGGGCGAGACCATCGCCATCAAGATGATCACTCGGTGCGTTCTTGCTTGAGCCCCTAGAGCCGCCGCGCGCTGAGATTATGGCTTACCGACTCTGTCTGGTGACCGTGTGCGCTTCTCAGGGTGTTCGACAAGGTCATCCTCGCCCGGAGAGCGCTCAGGGAGATCACCCTGCTCAGACACTTTGCTTCGCATGAGAACGTGAGTCGAGAAGCGTGTGCTCGTCGCGTCGGTCCAGCGCAGCAGCCTTCGCCTGGGATGGCGAGAGCTGACTTGACTTTCGACTTGAATGTCTATAGATCACGGGTCTGATCGATCTGGATATCGTTCACCCGGGATACAACGAGATGTGAGTCGGGCTCGGCACGTCGTCGGCGGAATGGAGCGAGGGGACGAGAGTCACGCGGACAGTCGGACTGATCGCCTGATTCGGGTCGTGCGTTTGGTTGCGTCTGCAGCTATATGTTTATCGAGGTTCGTGACCCTGTCTAGAAACTGGAAGGATCATGCTCGTGCTGACGTCCTCTCCACCTCGTCTTCTTTCACAGCCTATGGAAGGTTCGTCAGACCCACCCGTCCCCTTGTGCGCGGCGTCGATGCTGACCTATCTGCCTCTCTCTTCGCCCAGCCGACCTGCATCAGATCATCCGATCGGGTCAGCAACTATCGAACTCGCACGTCCAGTACTTTATGTATCAGCTTCTGCGAGGGATGAAGGTGCGCCGGCTCTCCTCCTGTTCGCCTTTCATGCTTGCACTCACCTTTTCTTCCTTCCTGCCTCGTCTAGTACATCCACTCTGCCAACGTCCTGCATCGCGACATCAAGCCCGGGAACGTGCTCGTCAACGCCGACTGCGAGCTCAAGATCTGCGACTTTGGCCTCGCGCGTGGCTTCCACCCTGACGGTCTCGGTGGCGACCTCGGTGCCCCCCTGACCGAGTACGTCGCCACCCGATGGTACCGCGCACCCGAGATCATGCTCAGCTTCCGGCGGTACACGACCGGGATCGACATCTGGTCGATCGGGTGCATCCTCGCCGAACTGTTGGGCGGCAAGCCCGTCTTCAAAGGGAAGGACTACGTCGACCAGCTCAACCTCATCCTCAACGTGCTCGGAACCCCCGACGACGAGACCCTCTCCCGCGTCGGGAGCGAAAAGGCGTGCAAGTACATCCGCAGTCTGCCCGTCATGGAGCCCGTCCCGTTCGCAAAGCTGTACCCGGACGCCGACGCCGACGGGATCGACCTCCTCTCGAAACTGCTCACGTTTGACCCGGCCAAGCGGATCCCTGTCACGGAGGCGTTGGCGCACCCGTACCTGGCCGCGTACCACGACGAGGCCGACGAGCCGTCATGCCCTGCGATCTTTGACAAGTGGGAGGAGGTCGAGGGGTTGGAAGACATCGGGGATTTCCGGGCGTCGATCGCGAGGGAGGTGGAGGAGTTCAGGGGCGAGGTTCGGTCGGTGGATGACATCGAGCCGCCTTGGGACGAGGCGATCGATGGACTCGTGTCTGGGGACTCGTCTTGGAAGGAGACGAGTGCGGGAGAAGGAGGGGAGGAACAAGACGGTGAGGGAGTGGATGGGGAGCAGGAGGAGTTCCACGAGGCTGTGGAGGGAGAGGGACGTGAGGTGGATGGGTTGCCGCCAACAGCATCGACACCAACAGCGGAAGGCGGCGAGTCGGCCTTCCCATCATCGCATCAACATCACCCGCATCACCACGCCCGTCGTCAATCGCACCACCTCTCACCCCACTCGCAACCCATCGCACTCTCCACCCCCTCCGATCTCAATCACACCAATCCCGAAGCCTCGTCCTCCCTCCCAACACCGACCGCCCGTGAACCGCGCTCCTCCTCCCACACGCGCTCCATCCCACCCCGTCGTCCCTCCTCTGGCTTCTTCGACCCCTTGTCCTCGATCCACCGCCGCCCACACTCGCTCGTCTTCACTCCCTCACCGTCACACTCCGCTGCATCAACCAACCCATCTCCTTCCCACCCACACTCGCAACACCCCAGCTCGGAGATCGTCCGCCCGGCGAGGTCGAGACAGCACTCCCAATCGGGCACGGATGCGTTCCGTCCCTTGCTGCGGAGTCTCAGCACGGTCAGCATTGGAGGGTTCCCTGGGTTGGGAGGGTTCAGCAAGTTGGATGCGCCGCCGCCGGTCACGCCTGGTGGTGATCGTGAGAACAAGGAGGGACAGGGAGTTGGCGAGGAGGTGCCCATGGGGGTGAGTCCGAGTGATGCGCCGGCGAGTGAGATGCCGGTGGAGTTTAGGTGTAGTAGTTCGGAGAGGGAGAGGAGGGAGAGGGAGAGGAAGGGGGAGGAGGGGACGGGGAAGGTTGTGGAGGCTCAGTAGAGATGGGGATAGAAGGGGATGGGACGGAGATCGGGAGGGCGAAGAGGACTGGTCAACTCATTTAGCATAGCATCAAACTCAATCATCTATTTCTCTTCTCTCCTGTTCCCTTGGGTGACTATTGTCCTTTTTGCTTTGCCCTTCTCTCTTGGTCTGCTTGCTTGGCCTTTGGCGCATCACGATGTTGCTTTTGCACGTGCAAAAAGTGGGAAGAAGGAAACCAGCATGGAACAGACGACTGGGAGAGGATTGAGAGCGGAAGCGCGGACAAAGACAGGGAGGAAGTCCAGCAAGGTAACAAAAAGCCGCCAACGAGAATCAACCAATCTTCTCCGTCCTCCATTTCGCGACTGCCTCTTTGAGGAACCAGTTTGGACAGTGGTCGCGGAAGATACGTCGGCAGATTGGACACTGTACAAGAGAGTTGGGTTCGTCGACAGGCGTAGACAGAAGTGCGAGCGATGGGATGAGAACGGACCCTTTCGACGTAGCCGAGGCCGGTCAGGCAGCCGGAGCAGAACGAGTGACCGCACTCGATGGTGCGGGGGTCGTCACTAGTCCGCAAGGTGAAAAAGAGGCGTGAGTATCAGGGTTCAGACCCTTTCGTACAAAAATGCACGCACAAAAGATCGAGACAGCTGGTGCGATACCAGCCGCAGTGTCGTCAGCTTCTTCGTCTGAGTGAGTCGTTAGCGATAATGTACCACTCACACGGCACACTCGAAATCCTTCCTGGACCAGTGCAGAAGCCCATCCTCCGCTGGATCCCAAGCTCGCGGACGACCAATCATGACCATCTCCCCCGAATTCATCATCTGGCCGACCTGCCCGGGATCGACCCAGCCCATCAGAAGAGATTTGCCGGCTCTGTCGCGTCCGACCCACGTTCCGTGCCTAAGAGTCACATGAGGTTCCGGAGAGGCGATGACTTGAGCCGGAACGGGCGTCAAGTCGGTCGACGTGGCAGCTGGCTCGGGCTCTGCTTCTGGCTCCTCCCGATGCTGCTGTTCCGAGATCCTCGGGACAGTGAAGGAAAAGCTGCACGGTCCGTCGCACTGGAACCTCATGACGTACTCGTCCGGACCGTTGGCAGTGAGCGCGGTGGTAGCATCGCCGTGGTGATGGACGACCTCGGTAGTCCGGATGGTACGCGATTGCGAGGCGGAAGGATTGCTCTCGGGAGGCGGCGATGGAGGTGGAGCGGGTCGAGGAACACCTCGGAGGCTTCCTCGACTGAAGAGAGTACCTGAACGTCGGGCGCGGCGGGTCGGAGGGTTGCCTCGGGTTGAGGAAGCCGGGATGGTACCAAAGTAGGAGGCAGGGGGAGGAGTTGCCATGTTGAGAAGCGATGAGGTCAGGTGGTTGTCGAGAGGCGAAAGAGGAAGTTCATCCTTTCCCGAGCGGGACGGAATTGTATTCCGCCAGATCCTCGCCACGGTGGAGCATCGCTTGCTTGCACGCACAAGGGGAAATGGTAACCCAAACGATGCAGCAATGCTATAAACGCCCAAGGAACGAAGTGTATGTCGAAGAGTCCAAGGGACGGGGCAAGAGAGAGCGAACGAACGAACCACGCACGCACGAAGTAGCAACGAAGGGGTTGAGAAAAGACTAGGGATGTAAAGACATATAAGGTAGCGCGACGAAGAAGGGAACCAGGGAGGAACCATCTACTAGCGGGGGCGGAGGAGCAACGAGCGGAGGATGAGGCACACGCGAAAGTCCGTATAGAGGGGGAGCAAGGGCAGGAAGGGGTGTCAAAACTAGGCGCGAACGTGTGCGGGTCGAAAGAGAGGGGACGAACGAGAGGAGAAAGAAGGGGGATCACGACGCAAAGGAAGGGAACCTGATTTCTAGACCCGTTTAGAGGAAGAGGGCGACAGATCCGACGGCGAGGAGGCCAACAGTGACGATGGACGCGGCGACCTTGCCGGCTCCCGAAGTTCCAGCAGAGGTGGCGGATGCGACAGCCTGCGAGGCCGAGTTGACGGCTCCTCCGGCCCTCGAGGACGCCTGGGCGGCGATCGACGAGGTCACACCAGCGGCTCGGGACGCGACCGACGAGGTGGCCCCGGCGGCAGACGAAACGGCTCCGGCAGCGGACGAAGCTCGGGAAGAGACAGCGGCGGACTGCGAGACGGTAGTCTGCGACACCTGCGAGACAGTGGCGGAGACGGTGTTGACGACCGAGGCCGAGTTGACGTTGGAGGAGGCTCCAGCGCCTGTTGGAAAGAGCAAGCAAGGAAGAGGTCAGCTCGGCGTCCGATCACCTACACCCTTGGCGCAAACGGAGGGCGAGCATGACGCACAGGTGGTGACTCCCGAGGGGTTGGGCTGAACGGTAACCTGGGCAGCGTAGTTGGAAGCACCAGTCGCGTCCTTGACGGCGAGGGTGCTCAAGAAGGACGGTCGGGCGGAAGGATGTCAACACGCCGCTTGCTTTGAGCGCGGGTCTGCGAGCTCCGAGCTGAACAGCGACTCACATGGCAGTTCCGGGGGCGATGTCGGCGATCCAGGTGTACGAGGTAGCAGTCGTCGAGGTGAGGAGGACCTCAAGCTGGATGGGAGACCGAGCCGAGCGAGCGAGAGGGGTGAGGGGACAGAGACAGGAGGCGGACGGAGCGGAACGAGCGAGACGAAAGAGAGCATGTCAGCCATCTCCCAGTAGCGGAGAGCTCGGAATAGATGAAGCTTGGACGTACGACGTTCGAGATGGATCCTCCAACGTTGATGTTAACAAAAAACGGAGCGGTGCCTCCCGACCAGCTCTGGAAGCAGAAGAAGAGAGGACGACGAGCGGTCAGCGTCTTCCTTCGGGGCTAGTCCACGAGGGGAGCGAACGGGACAAACGAGGAGGGTAGGCTGGCAGAAGACCGGCTGCGAAGGGGTCGTGACTGAAAACGAGAGCAGGGTGAAAACGAGAGCAGGGTGAGACCGATAGGGAGCGTCAGCACGAAGAGGGGGCGAGAGAGACAAGGGGGCTGGGTCCACGTCCTCCCTCGCTCCACACAAGAGACCACCCACTCACCGAGGATGCCGTTCGTAGTTCCCTGAGCAGAGACAACAACGGACGCGAGCGCGGTAGCAAGGAGGGAGGCGAGCATCGTGATGAGAAGAGTAGAGAAGAGACTAGAGGTGAGGAGAGAGAGAAGGTGGTGGGTGGGAGGAAGGGCGAGGTTGGCTCTCCCGCCTGCCTTCCTCGTTTCGCGACTGCGCCTCTGTCGGCTCCCTCGACCCGCCACCTCGCCCGAGCCTCGACTCTCTTTCTCAGTGAGTCTGGTCATGATTCAATCTGCTCTGAGCTTGGATGTGATGCTGTATGGAGGGGGGGCTGACGTTCAAAGACTGTGCCTGCAGTCAGGTTCGATCTCGTACATCTCGTCAATGAAAGTATGCAAGAAAGCTACTCAGTCGTCGTCCACCCACTCAGCTCCATCATCCTCGCTGTCCCTGTCCTCCCTGTCCTCATCACTGGAACCCGAGTCGGAGGATGATGATCGGTCGACCCTCGGCAAGGTGTCCGGGTCGTCCGAAGGCATTCCGTCCCCTGCCCATTCCCCGCCCTCCGAATCCGAGGTCTCCACCAACTCTGCCTCCTCCTCCTCCGCCTCCTCCTCGGCAGCCTCAAGTGCGCGGGCGATCTCCTCGTCGAGCTGCATCTGCCTGCTGACCCTCGCCCTCTCCTCGTCGTTGTGCACGATGGTTCCCCTCGAGCTGGATGCCTCGGCCGACGGTCCTGCATCGTCCTCGGCAAAGCTGTCGTCGATGAAGCCGTCGCCACCGTCGTCAGAGTGACCTCCAGGGGGGAAGGCAGCGACCGGTCTCTCATCGCCAGGTTGCAATTTGAACGCCTTCTTGGTTCGCAGCACTCGTCTGACGCTCACGCCCTGGGTCCGTCGCGCCTCGACGAAGACCGATCGGTACGTCGACTCCAGACCGGTTCCACGGAGGTAGCCTCCGGCGGGTCCTTCACCGATACCTCGGACGTCAAAGAGTTCTCGGTGGAGAGCGAGCGCGAAGTCGGCCTGTGCGCCCGAGATCGCGAGACCAGCTTGGGACAGCCCTCCGGTGCCCAGGCCTCCCATCAAGCCTGCGATGACGTGCTTGACCCCCTCCTTCTTGATGGCGTCCAACTCCCCTGCGGCATGTCCGACGCGCAGAAGTAGCGAGACTGATCGTCCTGGTTGAACACGACGACCTCGATGCCATTGCTGGCGAGCGGCTCCCTGTCCGAAGGAGACGTCTTGACCGATGTTGCTGGCGTCGACTTGGTATCCGTCTTAGCAGAACCGGAAGGCGTCGCAGCCCCTGTACTGCCGGATGGACGAGTTCGGGGGGACGACGGCAGCAAAGCCGATGTCGACCTGTGCGAAGGAGACCCGTCTCCACCGATGGTCGAGTTCTCGATGAGCATGTCGGCCTCCCTTTTGAGCCTGTCGACGAATGCACCGTCCCACGGCATGGAGATGGGTCCGGTGTGCGACGAAGGGACGTCGTCGATCCTCCTGTTGATCTCGCCGACGATATCGTCCCAGTGGCACTCGATGAACCGCCATCCGATGAGGACGTCGGTCACTCTGGCTCGTAGGGCGGTCTGTCCTTTGGCGTCGTCCAGGAGTTCTCTCATCTTGCGCTTCTGGACGACGGCCGCGTTGGCCATCTTGCGACTGACGACGACGAGGCCCTCTGCGTCTCCGATGGCCATCGGCTTGTCGACATGCTTGTGAAGGAGGGCGATGGCGAACTCGAGTGACTCCTCCATCATCTTGTCCTGCTGAAGGAGGAGACGCGGACCAAGCTCTCGGTGCAGAGCGAGCGGTGCAGCATCCTCAATCTCCGGCATGGGTCGCCCGTTGTAGAACGAGTCGAGCTCGGCGTAGCTCGATGTCAGCCCTGAGAAGGAAGAGGGACGTCACAGGTCAGAGTTGAGTTCCTTTTGCCTGCTTTTCTCTTGTACGAAGCAGACGATGACGAGGATGGCTCAGGCAGTTCTGCGACTCACCAGAATCTCCCATGACGACGACCCTGGCGATCTTCTTCCGGTGCAGGAGGTCCATCGCTCGCTTGGGGGTCAGTGTCGAGTCGATCGTGTTGAGCCTGAACGGAAAGGAAAGGATGAAGAGATCGTCAGGGGCCGAGACCAGAGCGAGAGCACGAGTGTGACAGCCAGCACTTACGCTGCGAGGTCATCCAGAGGCGCGTTTGCCGACCCCGTCCAGTGGGCCATGGCCAGCGTCGTCGGTCTCAGAGTTCTCCCATCGGCCCTCGCCTCCGCGATGAGCCTCTCAGCCACCGGGATCGTGTCTCGTTCGTACTGTGCGGGGCTGGCTCGCACACCGTTGGCTTGACTGGATGAGCTCCTCGTTACGAAGAGTGTCACTGGGTACGGAGACTGAGCGAGGATAATGTCGATCGTCGTGCCGAACTGAGGGATGTGGACCGTGTTTTCTACGACCACAGCTCCACTGGCAGGGTCGTTGTTGACTAGATGACAGGAGCGGAAGGAGGAAAGCACAGGACGACAAGGTCAGCTCTCGTTTGCACTCTTCTCGGTCTCGCCTCTCGCACCCACCAGCGCCCCACCCGACACGTCCCGCTGATCTTCCCTCCCCGTTCCACTCGAGATCGACCTCCCGACCTCCCATCAACCTGATGGGACTCCCCTTGCCGGACCTGCGCGAGACCGTTCCCCTCTGCAAGTCGAGGAAGCACAACCGGCATCCCGTCTGACCTGGACGTCCTAGGACCTCGACCCGCTCGACTCACCTGGAACGATCTGGCTTGGTCTCTCCTCCTTCGCCTTTCCCTTCTCGACAACCGACTCCTCCACCGGAAGCTGGTCCGTCGTCTTCTTCTTCTTGAGCTTGAGGTCCTTGATGTCCTCGGAGGTGTCGGGCGCCCTTCCTTTGCCCTTCGCAGGCTTCGGCTTGACGAGCTCGTCCTGGTCGTCCGACGAATCGAGAGCGATAATCTCGACGGTCTGCTCTGCGATCGACGGAAGTCGGCTTCGGCTGGACACCACAGGTGCTTTGCCCTTGCCGCCCCTTCCGGCTGTCGCAGACGCGGCCGGCGCCTTCTTCTTCCGTGACGACGGTCCCTCGTCCCTCTTCTGCTTCCTCGCTTTTCTCTCTGCCTTCTCTGCCTTCGTCATTTCCCTCATATCCTCGTCAAAGTCTGAGGAACGAGAGTCGGAGAAGCCGGTGTACTGGGCCGAAGCGTTTCTCTCTCGTTTCGGTCGTGACGAGGAGGAGATGGTGGAGGAGGCAGGCTGGGGGGGTTTGGCCGAGGAGCCCGAGCCTTGCTTCTTCTTCGACGACGACATGGGCGGTGGTGATGTGAGGGTTAGGCTGTTAGGGTTACGACTGCGACAGGAGCGAGCAAAGGGCTGGGAGGGTTGGAGAGCAGGTCGACGGTGGAGGAAGAAGGAAGGGCAGACCTTCCCCTTTCCGGTCGTCCTCCGTCGCCCATCTCCTTCCTCTACCGTCTCCCTCGCTCTTCCTCGTCTGCTTCACCCTTCAAGCTAGCTCAAGATGCCATGTGGGATTCCTGGGATCACCTGGTACTTCTGCGTTGGCTGCACCGATCCTGAACCGTACAAGGCTCTGCGGCGTCGAGACGTCGTGAGTCGATCCCGACCTGTACCTCACATCCTTCCCTGGTGCTCAAGCTCATCCCTCCTGCCCTTGCTGTCCCAGATCGCCCATCAAGTCAAACACACCGGAGTCAAGCCGTTCGGGTGCGGCTTTTGTGAGCGCAGGTTCACGCAAAAGAAGGAAATGGTACGTCCACTTTTGTCGGCAGATCCGGCGGTCGTCGCTGTCCAGAGCTGAGGCACTCCATCTACGCTTGTCGCTCCGCAGATGAAGCACGAGGAGCAGCATCCGACCCTTCAGCACAAGTGCAAACACTGTCCTCTCAAGTTCGCCTTCGCAACAGAGAGAGTAAGTCGACTGATCTCTTCGGCATGTGACCCTGCCCCTGGCCGCCCTCTGGACGAGCTCATGTTCATCTGCATCTCTCTCTTCACCATCATCAGACGGAGCACACTCGTCTGGTTCACGGCAACAAGCCATGGTCATGCCGTTACTGCGAGCGCAAGTTCAGCACAGGAAGCAACAGGGTAAGCTTCCATCATCGATGATCGACATCGCATAGCCTCGACGGCACTCCTTCTGACCTTCTCTCTTGTCGCTCTCTAACCCAGCGCCGCCATGAGCTCGTACACACCGGTCAACGCCGTTACAAGTGCCATATCTGCCAGAAAGCCTTCGCCCGAACGGACTCACGTGTATGTTCTAGTGTGCCTCGTTTGACGTTGCCCGAGTCAACCGCTGACCATCGCCTTCCTCTGCCCAGACTCAGCACCTAGGCAGACATTTTACGGTCGACTATCGACCGTTCAAGTGCAAGATGTGCTCCCGAGGCTTCCGGTACAGGACGAACGTGGTCAGTAACACCGACAGACGTGCGAGACTGACGCGACTGACGCGACTGACGCTGCGTGACCGTGCACTCTAACAGAACCAGCATCGAGTGATCTGTGGCCAACCTGCTCGTCAGCATGCGTGCGCCAAGTGCCCCAGCAAGTTCTTCTTCAAGCGAGGGCTACAGGACCACTGTCGAGTCGCCCACCCCCCTCGGCCGTCCATCCACCTCATCGACTCGATTCGACTCATCGCGCCTAACCCAACTCGAAGTGACGGACCCATCGATCCTGTCGAGGACGGAGAGTCCTGCTCAATCGTCAAGGCCTACGTCGGACTCGGTTTGCACCTGTTTGGTCACTGTTAGACTAGTTGTCAATCACATGCTGCGGAGGAGGTCTCGATGTGATGCTTGTTCCTTCCACTCAATTCAAGCGAATTGAGCAGAAAGCACGAAAGATCAGGTTGCACGGGCAGAGGTCTCCCTTGCACGCGTCGGATCGGGGTGGGGGGAGGTGGGGCAAGCAGGACTGAGGGAAGAAGCAGGAGCAGGTCAGGTCAGTACGGGAAGGAAACGCACGCTCAGGATAGCATACGAGTACGAGAAGCAAAAGGCGAGAGCGAGAGGGCAAGAAGGGTGGAGAGATTCGGACGGACGTGACGCGTTGAAGAGGACAGAGGGCGACGCGTCTGCTCGTCCTGAAGCGCTCTCTTCTCCATCCGAAGGGGCCAACGTTGGTCACAGACATCAACGCGTTTTGAGACCGCTCGACAGACGGATAGGAGAGCGGGTAGGGGTCATGGCAGGATGCGGTTGAGGGGAAGGAAGGAGGGAGATGTTGACCTTTGCTCTCCCTCCACTTTTTTGCTCGCTGCGGAGCTCAAGCCGTCCCCCCTCGATCCCCTCCTGACTCGTCCCTTGCTCCTCCGACGGCTGTGTTTTTCGCTTCAGCATGGAGAGCTCATCATCAGGTATGTACTCACATGCTTAGCCCTCAGTTCCTCTGCTTGTCTGACGCGCGCTTCTTTGTTGCTAGCTCTCCAGTGCCCAAGCGACGGGCCGATGACGGACCGGTCCCTCGCTTCAGCCCAGAGCTCCGTTCGTCCTCGTTTCCTCTGTGGAGAGCTCAGACGCGTGGAGTTCGCTGACTAGAGGGTTTCTTTTCACTTTTCCAGCCTCTACCTCCGAACCTCCCACCAAGAAGAAGGCGCGAGGGAACGCAGCGACTAGGCAGAGGGAGCGGGCCGCCAAAGGTGAGCTCGCACGTCCGTCCCTCCCTCTCGCCTTGCAAGCGCGACTGACGGCCTCACCTCCCTCCCTGGCTCTCAGGATCTGGTCTGTCTCGCAAGTAGCGAGCTGCTCTCAACAGGAACGCGTTTGGAGACGCTATTTTGACTGGTGCAGGAGCAACATCGGCCTACCTCGCTCGGATCCCCTCAGCCTTCAAGGTCAACAAACCCAACCCCTCTCCTCTTCCCTCCTCCCTTCCTCCCCCTCCGTCCATCCCTACCACGCCTTTCTTCCCTTCCACCTCAACCTTGTCCTCTACGCCTGATCCTACCCGCCGCCCTACTCGCGCCTCTCAGCCTAAGCCGCCGACCGCCGCCGCCCCTCCCAAACCCAAACCCGAGCCGGTATCCCGCCAAACCACAACCCTCTGCCCCCCCAAAGCGACCTACCTCGGCCAAATCCCGCCTTCTGACTTTGTCCCCGCCTCCTGCGACACGGAACCGTTCTTCAAGGAGGTTCATCACCGAGACTTCTCCACCCTCGGCCTCAAATCAACCGGTACGATCAAGGAGGAGGACATCCCCGGTCCCATCATCCGCCATACAGTCGGGCACGGCATCTACTGGACGCGTGAGGTGGTCAATGGGAAGGAGGTCGCCCGTATCGTGCTGACGGTCCTGACGATCCGACTCGCCGACGCCACGGACGAGGACAAGGAGCGCTTCAAGGACCTGACGTACGCCCTCCAACACCTGTTCAACGGATCCAACAAGAACTGTAACTCAAACGGAGGCTGGATCAAGGGCGGAAAATGTGCGTATCAGAGCTCTATCGCGTTGGACGAGCGTGAGGGAACGAGTCAAGCTTACCTGGTTCGCTTGCGCCCCTCTTCCCAGATGGCTTCATGGTCGGAGACGGCTGGCGCTTCTGCTACAGAGCGGGTCTTGGCGCGCTAGGGACGTACGCGCGCTCAAAAGTGCAGTACAAGTACGCGGAGATGTCTGCTTTCCGTCAGATGCTCCCTCTCCTGAACGTGAGCTCGCTTGCTTCACTAGTCGTTGTCTCGCTCGCTCGCGTGCCTATGCTGACCATGCTTGACTTTCTCTCTCTAGGATGCCGCCTTCTACTACTTTAAAAAGAACCACCCGATCGCGCTCGCCGTCAACGCAAAGCTGCTCAAGAAGATGAAGATCCCGTCGTTTGGACAGACGACCTCTCTCCGAGCCGCCCTCCTCGACCCGCGAGGGTTCGCCGCCAACCTCACCGCGTCGTACGGACGCTTCGGCAACTCTCCTCATCGGGACAACGACGAGGAGGACTTTGTCACCAGCGGCTTCTGGTACACAGTCTACGACGGTCTCCCGGTCACCACCGCCGACTACCACGCCGGCCGACTCAAGAACCTCAGGGGAGGGAACCTCTGGCTGCCAGAATACTCATTAATCGTCGACTTCTCGGACACTGCGGGTATGACGTTCGTGACGTGGAACGGGTGGAAAGACCTTCACTGTACGACGTTGTGCGAGGGCGACCAGCTGATGGATCGGATCGGAGTGTCCATGCAGGTAGGGACGATGACGACGAGGGGGTGCGAGCGGTACGCGAGCGAGCTGGAGCGGCTGTCTGGGAGGGAGGCGGCGGTGGAGGAGCTGGTGGAGAATTTTGAGGCGGTGGTGACGGTTGGGAACGATCTCGAGGCGCCACCGGAGTTGGGAGAGGTCGAGCCAACCACCGCCAGAGGACGAGGGCGCTTCTCGCAGCGGATCGCAGCGCAGGCCAAGCGGTAGTCGAGAAGGATAGGCGGTGCTGCTCGTCAGACGGCCGCGACAGACGAACGCTGGGCGAGATTCCTCAGACGACGGACAGCGCCGACGAGCAGACGAAGGCGGACGCCCCTCAAAGGTGACGTGACATGAAAGTTTCGACACATAGCTCGAGACGAGTAGGATGTTCATGATTGGCACTCCTCTGACGAGGCACTCAGCGCGTCGAAGGATGGGAGGAGACCGTCGAGTGACCCAGGGAGGGTCGACCGAAGTGTTGTCGAGCTCGCAGCCCGTCCCTTCCTCCCCCAGACGGTCATCATCTCCACCTTCCACTTCCTCGTCCCTGCTCTTCCTTCTGTCGCACACTCACTCTCAGACCTTGATCAGGCACGTATGCTCTACCATCGCTGTTTTCCCTGTCATCTCTCGTCTGTCTTGTGTCGTCTGGACCGGGAGGAGAGCGAGCTCACCTCGACCATCCTCCTTCTTTCGCCGCCACCCTTCCCTTTCGTCTGATTCGTTCCCCGTGCACTGCCCGCCGCTCGACTTCTTCTGCGTGACTGTTCCTCTGGTACGGTCGCCGACCTTTTCGTAGTCCGACTCGTCGCATCATGTCGTCCCCTCGAGCAGGCCAGCCGGCGCACGCTTCTCCCGGCCGACGACCTCTCTCCCAGAACAACGAGACCCACTTCGCGTACCCCGGAAGCCCCGCCTCGGCCTACAAGACCTCAAAGGGATCTCCGAGTGTCCTCGCGTCCTTCGTACGTGCTCACCTTCCTCGATCGATCCTTCCGGTGGCGCGAGGGCGGGCGGATCTCGGCTGACGCTGACTCCTTCGGTATCCGACTCTCCCTTTTTCTCAGATGAGCGGGAAGGCCCTTCCGGTAGTGAATGGGGCTGGCGGTGCCGGTGGCAGCATCCTCAAGGAAAGGGCGACCAACCAGTTCGGATCGTGGGGAGCGCGACCGCTGTCAGGCAGCATGCATCCACCCCCGGTGCCCTCTGCCAGTCGTCCCTCCTCGACCACCGAGGCTCCCAGGTTCCAGTCGACCATCAGCCCTCGACCGTACTCTGCCTACACGTCCGACTCTCCTTTCAAGAGGAAGGCCACGTTCGATGACGACCAGGACGAGTCGGTGCACTCTGACCGAAGGACGTCGTCCCCGCCTCGATCGCACGACGACGGAGGATCGTACTACTCGGACAGGAGCGACCATCTCGACAACTACGACCAGATTGATGACGAGCAGGACGAGCAGGATCAGCAGGACGAACGATCGTCGGTGTCTCCGCCGCCCGGACAGGGTCGAAGAAGGCCGTCGCCATCGCAGGACAGCCGACCCGAGGCCGAACCCGCCGTTCCTGCCAGCGATGGGACGATCGTCGACGACTACTACCTCAATGATCAGGCAGACGAGCCCGAGGGGGACGACGCGTCTTCTAGAGTCGAGGCCGAAGCTGAGGTTCGAGGCGAGGCCCAGCAAGAGACCGCGACAGTCGCCCACGCCGAGCAGCAGGACGAGCAGGAGCAGCACCACCCATCGGACGCTCGAGCGGCCCCGAGCAGCGAGCCGGAGAGGAGACACTCGTCCAAGAGAGCCAGGAGCGAGCCCGAGGATGCGGAGGCGAACGATCTGGTGAGTCTGATCCTGTGCACCCGCATGTAGCCTCGCTCACGCACGACGTCTTCAACCACTCATCTCCAGCCCGACAACCCGTACTCTCGACTCTACCAGAAAATTGCCAAGAACGACATCTACTCGAAAGCTCAGCGAGAGTCTGAAGCCAAGTGGTCGGCTGTCGACGCGGACGACCGAGAGGCTTGGGACCGAGGAGGAGAGGGTGCGTTCCGCCTTCTATCACGCGGCTCACTGCTATTCGACGAACTGATTCGTTTCGCTCTTTACTCGCTCCTCTCCACCTACAGAGCTAATCGCAAAGGCCAAAGCCGTCCTGGACCAGGTCAAGGATCACGTCGTGTGAGTCAATCGTGCCTCCGAATCGACCTCTAGATACTGATATCGACTCATCCGCATCGGTGCATGCTCGTCACTCCTCAGGGATCGAATCAACCTGTACACATCGGTCGAGGAACGAGTCGACGAACACAAGGACGAGCTTGCGATCGTGAGTCCCGTGTGCCCAGATCTCTTTCAGTTGGTGTTTGCTGCTCATCATCGACTGACTTCCGATCGATCCTACCTGCCTGTCTTACTCTGGCGCAGAACGCGTACGAGCTTGATTCGACCGCGAAGCACCTCAAGCAGTGGGGCGACCAGATCGTCTCCTCGGTCAACGTCGGAACCGAGGCCGACGCCCAGTAAACGCGACCAGCACCTAAGCCTTCCCTCCATGCATTCACGACCTTGTTCTTTTTACGATCCTTCACGATGTAGCCTAGCAGCCCGAGCCGACCGATGGGGATGGCGATTTCTTTCGTTCGGCTCGGCTCTGCTCTGCTTGTCGCGCAGTCCAGTCTGGTCGGTCCCATTCCCATCTTCTGCTCTCACCTGCTGTACGCTCGCTGCTGTATAGCAGTACATACAGGAGAGTGTAACACGGGTCTGTCGGCCTACGCCTCTCCAGGTACGCGTCCCTGCTGTCACATTTTGCAATCGTGCGCGTCTGTGATTTTCCTCTCGCGCTCGGAGGCGTTCGGCACCGGGTGGAGCGGAGGCCAGGCCGCCCGCTTGTTGCTCAAAGGACGCGCTCGCTCACGTTGGACTCTTGGCTCCCAACCACAATCTTCTCCCTTCTCCCTTAGCTTCACTATCCTCTTCCCTTCCCTTTTCCAGACCCACACTCTTTTCGACCATGACCCGCTTCCTCCTCGCCCTCTCTGCGCTCACTCTGGCGGCTGTGACCGTTTCTGCCCAGAGCGTTCCCTCGTCGGACGCGTTCCCGTCTGCTTGCCAGTCGCAGTGCGCCAACACGTATGTCCCTCTCCATCTGTGGTCTTCCTTCTCTTCTTCCGCTCTCGCCCTTCCAGGCGAGGAAGAGCGTCCAAGCCGAGTCGACCGCGAGCTCACCCCCCGTCCTCTTCCCCGCGTCCGTCCGTGTGTTCCCTTCTCCCCTCGTCCCAGCGTCGAGACCTCTGTCCTCTGCACCCAGCAGTACTCGTCCTCCCTCGACGTCGGAGCGTGCTTCTGCGGTATGTCCCTCTCCCGACCTCACGTCTCTTCCGTCCTCCGACGATCAAAACAGCCCAAGCGCGGGGGCTGACCTTTTTGCCGATCACCTCCCACGCGTCTCGCTCTTTGCTTCCGATTCACGCTTTCTTTCTCTCCAGCCGCCCTCCCGTCCGACCTCTCTTCGTGCGCGTCGTGCGTCTCCTCGAACGGAGCCGCCGAGCTGGGAACTTCCCTCTCGGACGCGTCGACCCAGTGTCCTACCGCTACAAAGGTGCGTCCTTCTCTCCCTCCTGCCCGTTTCAATGATTTCGCTCTACCTTCCCCATCTCCATCGCACACACTGACCCCTCCTCCCTCTCCTCCTGCAGGCCTGTGCCTTCCAATGCGGCTCCGTCCCTCAATGCTCCTCCACCGACGTCGCATGCCAATGCTCCTCCTCCTTCCTCCAAGCCGTCCTCGACTGCGCCTCCTGCAACGACGCCAACGCCAACACCGGCCAGACCTCGTCGTCAGACTACAAAGCCCTCGCCGACTCGTGCGCGGCCAACAGCTACACCAACACTCCCACAGCGACGAGACAGGCGCCGTCCCCGACGGGACAGGGACAGTATGTCGCTCCGACGGGGGCGGTGACCTACACGGGGACTGCGACGGTTGGGGCGCAGACGACGGGGGGGGCGGTGACGGGAGGAGCTGGGGGGGAGAGCGCAGCGGTGGGAACTGTGCCGGGGACGAGCCAGGCGAGCGTTGCGACAGGAGGAGGGGTCGTTGCTCCTCAGACCCTCTCGCTCGCGAGGTCGTCGTCGGCTGTTGCCTCGGCTTCGAGGGCTTCGGGATCGGTCTCTGCGAGGGCGTCGGCATCGGCTGGGGCGTCCCAGGTGGGTGCGACCGGTGGGGCCAAGGAGAGGTTTGGGGTTGCTGGAGCGCTTGGGGCGGTCGTGCTCGGAGCGGTCGTGATGGTGCTTTAGAGCGTTTGACCCCTCTTGAAACCTGTCGGATCTTTGTGGTTTCTTTTTTGTTCGCCGTCTGTGTCTGTCTCTCTCTGATCATCTTTCACCGTTCCGTCCCACGAGGACGAACGCCCACGCTCCTTTTCATCAACCATCCCACCTTCGTTCTTACCCACCCTCTTTTTGCTCGTGACTCTGTGACTTGCCTTATCTATCTGATGTACTCTGTGCCAGAAGTGTAAGCGAGGTCGCAAGAGTGAGCCATGCATCGAGAGGTGCATAAAGCGGAAGGAAGAGGCGAGCAAGAGAAAGGGCATGTATGAGTGGATGAAGTAAGACGAGAAGGAAAGCATACCAGGGAAGGAAGCAAGCAAGCAAACGAGGAAGAGAAAAGGAAAGGAAGAGAACGTGTGTAGTATGCAGAGAGGTTGGACAGGTCAGGCGTCGGATCAGGACAAGACAGCGAGCAAGTGAGCCGAGAGCACGTCCGACTCTTCGGCGGTGACTGCAGGACGGGAGCGGAGACGAGGAAGGGTCAGCACGCTTTGCTGCGACACCGGAGGTCACAAAGAACAAGGAGTCGCGAGCAGACTTACTCCTCAGTAAGATCCTCGTGAACTCCCTGGCGACGTCCGGCTTCTCGACCTCGAGTCGGTCCCAGTGCTCGATGTCGAGCTTCCAGAGATGAGAGGCCTGGCCGGCGACGACGGTCGCGTTTCGCTTGGTTCGGGACATGGTCGAGAGTTCTCCGGCGACGGTTCTGTGGCGAAAGAGAAAGAGAGGGTCAGCTGTGGGAAGGGAGGGGAACAGGCGGAGAGAAGGAGAGGGACGAACCCGGCAAGCATGACCTCGAAGACCTTCTGGACGTGCTCGGCGTACTGGAGAGAAAGGATGGAGAAGTTCGGTCAGTCACCGCGCGGATGGTCAGACAAGAAGGACGCAGCACTCACATCATACGTCGCCCTCAACTCCCCACTCTCGATCACATACAGCCCATCCGCCTCCTCCCCCTGCCTCCACACCGCCTCACCCGCATGCGCATGCACCGAGACAAAATACGGCTTCAGCTGGAAGAAGAAGTCCTCCGTCTTCTCCGTGTACGACGAGAACGTCCGCAGCAGGATCGGCAAGGGAGCAGCGAGTGTGACGGCGTCGGAGTGGGACGGGTGTTGGGAGCGGTTGAGCGCGAGCGGTTGGTAGCGGGCGTGCTCGGAGGCCATGACGTCGATGCCGGCTTCGGTGAGGTACTTTCGGCGCGGACTGTTTTCGAAGGACTCGCCGTGGCCGAAGGACGAGACGTGCGACATGGGGACGTCTGCGTAGGACGAGAAGAAGAGGGTTCAGTATTGGATGGACGACCATAACGTCTCGTTCCGCAGAAACGAGCTCACTTCGGGCTTTCGGCTCGTCGTCCTCTTTCGTTGTGTAGTCTTGGTACATGACCGTCCTGATGGATGAAGGGAGAGCCATGTAAGCGGCTTGTACCCGAACCCACCATTTCGCCGAGAGAGACTCACAGATACTCGTTCTCCGTCCACTCGAGCGCATCGTTGAGCGACGCAAACGTCGCGACCGACGAGTCCTCCGCTCCACCCCAAAGGCTGACCGACTGCAGAGCCTTGGCGGCCTCACTCCCGAGCACGACCCCGCAGAAGGCGAGCAGGACCTTTTTCGCGGCCAGCAGACGCTGGATCCTGACGAACGCTTCAGCGGCACTGAAGTCGAGATCGTTGACGAACGACATGTCGACGATGAGGAAGCTCATCGTCTCCTGGGTCGCAAGCAGCTGGAGAGCGCAATCGAAAACAGACTCATGATGAGCTGAGGCACAAAAGGAAGCAAGCAGCGAGATGGCTGCTGACCATTCGGATCCTGTCCTCGACAGCGCTGACGGTTCCAAAGAACAGAAAGCCCTGCAGCTTGAGCACCTGCGTCCCTCGACCAGCCTTCTTGAGATAAGCCGACTGGATCTGAGGCCGTCGGACGGTCGAGCGGGCGTCGATGCCGTTGAACACGCCTCGGATCGCAGACCGCTTGCTCGACTGGACGACAAAGAATGTGCACGCGAGCACGATCCCGCCGAGGAGACCGAGCACAAAGTCGGCGACCGTCATTCCGATGACGATCGAGAGGATGACGAGGTACTCGTATCGCGAGACCTTGTTGCGGGTGTCCCAGAGAGCCTCCTTGACAAGATCGAGACCGAGGACGAAGATCAGAGCGCCAACGACCATGACCGCTGGGGAGAGCATGAAAAGTCGATCGTCAGTCACAAGGCGGATATGGATCGAGGTCAAGGTGCGACTCACGCAGGTAGCCGATGACCGAAGGGCCGACAAGCATGACTCCCGCGGTGGCGGCGGCGAGCATGACACCAGACAGACGGGATCCGCCTCCGACTCGGTAGAACAGGACCGTGTTGACGTAGCAGAGGTAATTGGGCACAGTTCCGAAGACTCCGGCAAGCATGCTGTAACGGAAACGGAACGAGTCAGCCCGGGAGCAGCGAAGAGGTGCTCAGAGGACACGCACTTTGAGAACCCATGGGCGACCAGCTCTCGATCGAGCTTGACGTTGTCCTCGTTGAGCGAGACCCCGAGAGAAGGGACCTGCAGATACAAGACGCAAACAAAGGGTTAACGTCGAGCAGAAGAGAAGGGAAGGGGCAAAATCGAAACTCCGACTGACGTTCAGGGGCACGTGAAGGATCCCAAAGAAGACGAGCGCGAGTTGGGTCTTAAAAGCCGAGCGGAGAGATGCTAGTTAGCGACTTGAACAGAAGCTCACTCCAGCTGGTAGACGTACCGGGAAGCAGGCCCAGAAGGCGTCCCAGTTCGTCTTCTTGAAGTCGAAGAGCGTGTAGAACGTCCACCACGGCTTGGTGACCGATCCAACGTCAAACACCCACCCAGCCGACCGCAGCGTCGGGAAGTCGACTCCGATGATGGCGATCAGGATGTAGAAGCAGATCGGGATCACGAGGAAGTAGATGGGCAGGACCAGTTCGTGGTTCCAACGCATGTTGATGAGCCGGAAGTTGAGCGCCAGCAGGAGCGGAGTGAGCCAGAGGGCGACGTTGTGGAACGAGCCAAAGAGCTGGTCCGAGGTGGCACGGTCAAACTTGATGCCCTCGCCTTCAATCCCGGCGGCGACTTCGATCCCGGTCTCGATCAGGAAGACCCCGACTCCACCGATGCACCCGACGAGGACGTGCCGAGGGAAGAAGCCGACGAGTGCTCCGAGTCGGAAACGGCCAAGCAGCATGAAGACTTCAAAAACGTCGAAATCAAAGTCAGTCATGCGGAGAACAAGGCTTGATGGAGGAAATCGCACTCACCGATACCAGTGAGAATGGCTGAGAACGCGAACGAGACCATGGTGGTCGCAATGATGACGTCTGGCTGATCCTCGCCGACCTTGGCGGTGATTACGTTGCAGATGATATGGAAGAAGGGGACGGCCTCGATCATCATGGACCCGTTGCCACCGCTGCATGGATGAGAAAGCGAAAAAGAGGGTCAGCACATCTCGAAACAACGTTGGTCAGAGGCGAGAGACTCACGCAAAGATGGATCCTCCGAGCGTGTACGTAAGCTGCGAGATGATGCAGCTCATGAAGAACATCGAAACTCCGACGGATCCAAAGTCCTGGAAGATGGCGTTCGCAGGGAAGGTGATCATCCCGTACGACACTCCATCGAGGATGTTGAGCAGCAGTCCGAGTACGACGGCCGGCAAGAGCTTGACCGGCTGGACGACAGTGTTCTGGTAGACCTCCTTGCCGGTTGGGCGACGGAAGTCGGAAGGTCGAGGCACTCGATTGACGAGACGAGACCATCTCGACTGTCTCGGCTTGGTGAAGTCCTCGATTTCTTCCGGCTGCGACGTGACGTGCTTGGACAGAAGAGGGGACCTCTCATCGGCGTGCTGGGCGTAGGACGGAGACGCGTCGCTGAGAGGGAGGGACGAGTGCGACCGCGCAGCGGGGTGGATCTCGTCCGACGGCTCATCGTGATCGTGTTCCGGCTCATCGTCATCCGGGTGAGCGAGATTGAGAGCCGATGCCTTCGGTGTGACGGATGACGAGTAGATGTCGGCGGCTCCGTGGTCGAACGAGGCAGAGAACGACGCGGGCGTCGGCGTGCGACCAGGCGAGAACGACGACCCCTCGCCTGCAGGAACGTGCATGCCGTCGTTGAACGAGCTAGGAGCCGTCGGCGAGCCCGAGGAGTTCCCGTCGCCCTGGGCGAGCATGACTGACAGCGCGGACGGGCCCCCAGTGTGCTTTGGCGAAGGAGACTCGCCCTGGCTTGCGAGCGTAGGGACTGCGCCCGCCGAGGCAGGGTGAAGACCGATGGGCACGGCGGACGGCTTTGACGAGGACGGTCCCGAGAAGGAAGCCGGGTGATGAAGCGAGCGGGACAAGGACGAGGAGTGGGCCGTGTCGTGCTGGTCGGTCGTCGTTCCTGCGAGCTCTGCGAACCGAGCCGCAGAGCTCCGGATGGACGACGACGTCGCAGAGAACGACGCGGGTGCAAACGTGTGCGCAGTGTTGGAGAACCTGACACAAGCGAGGCAAACATGAGAGCCGAGCTGGTCAGCACGCGAGCGCGGGAGGCGAGCGAGAAGACGCTCTCGCGACGGTCGATGACGACCAGGCGGGGGACCAGGCAGCAGCAGCCTCTCGCCAGCCGCCTGCTTCTCGTTCGTTCCGCGAGCGTGCCGAGGTCGAACGTACCTTCTCGCACTCATTCCTACTCCTCTGAGGATGGCCTGGTCTGGGACGAGCCTGGCTCCTGCTCCTGGGGGTCCGAGGTCCTGCGAGTGCGAGCTCAACCGCGAGAAGGCGGACCCGTTGCCGTCCGCTCCCTCGTCTCCATCCCTCGAAAAGGCCGAGCTGAGATGATGATGATGATGGTGATGGTCGTCCGAGTGCTGTTTGGTCCTTGAGGACCCTACTCGTTGATGCAGGGTTGAGGGTGTGTTGGGCGAGTGAGCCGAGGCAGGGAAGGTCGAGCTCGCCCCTCCGTCCTCCTCGACGACAGGGAGACTGTTGGACCGGGAGCTGTCCTCGGAGGAACGCGTAGACATCTTCGTGAACTTGAAGAGACAGAGAAAGACTCCGAGGGGGGCGTTCCGCTGTCTTGAGTCTGTCTGCTGCAGAGATGGGGTTGGGAGCTCGACCGAACGAGCAGATAACGCGGAAGCAACAGGCGCCAGTCAAATGTCAAACGATTGGGCCCCCGGGGTAATCCCGTTCGCTCTCTCCCGAACGAAGGAATCTCAGCTCGGATCTCACAGCAAAAGACAGTCTCGACCCGGTGTGTAGCAGGCAGAGGATCTGGCTCAGTGAGTGTACTGAGAACTCGCTGGAGGCGTCGCCTTCGATCACGCGCGTCTGTACGCAGACAGCCATTCAGGCAGCAAGGACGAGAGCGTCTTCCCTCAGTGATGGGCAGATTTTTCGATAGAGACTACTGGCTGAGAACGAGAACATCCGAGAGATCACGAACCAGATTTTGTTACGCTAGCAATCACGGATCTGACGACTGACATCGGAGGCGGACGCGTCTCGCTGTTCTTGCTCCTCCTAAAGAAAGGGTTTTGGTACAGCTTTTTCAGTCGCTGTCTTGAAGCAAGATCAGTGTACTTGTGCAAGTCTGATCACTGTTCGCAAACACAGAGAGATGACGAGCCAGCTGGCAGTGACGCCGCAGTGGCAGGCTCCCTTGTGCGTCGGCTCCGTTCGACTTTTGCGAGCTCGCAGGTTGACCGCTCACCTCCTTCTCCGCCTCTCTTCCCTCTCCTCTCTTTCTCCCTTCTCTTTCCTCTTTCTTTCGATCATGGAGCGAACTCCCGTGCAGTCCCAGTTTACGAGTGCGGCGTCGACGGTTGATGTCGCCGAGCAGAACATCGCTGTGAGTCTCGACCTTCAGCTCTCCTGTCCCTCTCAACCCCGCCCGGACGGCCCGAGCTCGTCTGCTCCCGTCCGACGTCCGAGAGCGTTCCCAACCTACCTTCGGGTCTGCGAGGATGGTAGCAACCGGCCGCTGTGCTTTGCCTGGCCTCTGCTGGAGCGGGTCGAGCTCGAGGAGTGGTGGGATGAGAGCGCGGCGGAGAGGGCACCTCTCGGTCGTCATCAGCTCGTCCCATCGCTGTCAGGGCTCGCAGGCGCGCTACGTGTTTCTAAGCGAGCTCGTCGCGATTGTTCGTGTCGTAGGGCTGTTCATTGTAGAGTTGATGGGAAGGTGTCACGAGCTCTGGATGTGACCGGTCTCTTCTCGTCCGACTCGAGCTGACCTTTGTCCCCTTCCCTGTGCCCTCCTCCCTCTTCACAGATGTACGTCTCAGCCTGCTCTTGTTGATGAGATGAGATGCCGAGTCATCATGGCTAACTTGGTTTGCTTACCTTTTGTTGGTCCCTCGTCTGTTTAGCTGGAAGATGAAGAAGCTCATCAAGGTGCGTCCCCCGACCGTCCGACTCTCCGCTCAGCTCACGAGCTCACCACCCGTCCTTCTCTTGCCTCCCCCCTCCAGGGCCTGAACGAGGCTCGTGGAAACGGAACCTCGATGATTTCGCTCATCATGAAGCCCGGAGTAAGTCGACAGCGTCAGCGCAGATCTCGTCCCTGCCCGGTGCTGACCTCGTCACCCTTGCGTATCTTCAGTCGATGATTTCTGACTCTGCTGCCATGTTGACGCACGAGTACGGAACCGCGTCCAACATCAAGTCGCGAGTCAACAGGCTGTCTGTGCTGTCTGCCATCTCGTCGGCCCAGGCGCGTCTCAAGCTGTACAACAAGGTGCCGCCCAATGGTCTCGTCCTCTACGTCGGAACCATCCTCACCGACGAGGGAAAGGAGAAGAAGGTCAACTACGACTTTGAGCCCCACAGACCCATCAACACGTACGCATCAGTCTGCTCTGCTTCGTCAGGCCTCATTTTCGACCTTTTCCAACCTGACCTCGTTTCTGGCTCCTCCAGCACCCTGTACCGATGCGACAACAAGTTCCAGACCGAGGCTCTCTCTGAGCTGCTCGACTCGGACACCAAGTTCGGATTCATCATCATGGACGGATCAGGAACCGTGAGTCGCTCATGGTTCAGGAATGGTTCCATCCGCTCCCTTGTGCTCACGCGTCGCTCGCTATCCGTTCTCCTTTGCACAGCTCTTCGGAACCCTTTCCGGAAACACGCGACAGATCTTGCACAAGTTCACCGTCGACCTGCCCAAGAAGCACGGACGAGGAGGACAGTCCGCTCTTCGATTCTCTCGACTGCGTATGGAGGCACGACACAACTACGTCCGAAAGGTGGCCGAGCACTCTGTCCAGCACTTTATCACCGACGACAAGGTCAACGTCCAGGGTATCGTCCTCGCCGGATCGGCCGACTTCAAGTCGGAGCTCAACCTCAGTGACATGTTCGACCCCCGTCTGGTCGCAAAGGTTGTCAACATTGTCGACGTCTCATACGGAGGCGAGAACGGGTTCAACCAGGCCATCGACCTCGCCGCCGACTCGCTCGCCAACGTCAAGTTTGTCCAGGAGAAGAAGCTCATCCAGAAGTTCTTTGACGAGATCGCCCTCGACACGGGAAAGTTTGTGTTTGGGATCGACGACACGCTCAAGGGACTCGACATGGGAGCCGTCGAGACGCTCATCGTGTACGAGAACCTCGAGACAATGCGATACGTCCTCAAGAACGCCGCAGGAGAGGAGCTCGTCGTCCACGCCGACAAAGACCAGGCCAAGGACCGGGCCAAGTTTATCGACAAATCGACCGGACTCGAGATGGAGAACGCCCAGGAGCCGATGCCCCTGCTCGAGTGGTTCACCGAGCGCTACAAGGATTTCGGAGCCCAGCTCGAGTTTGTCACCAACAAGTCGCAGGAGGGGGCCCAGTACCAGAAGGGATTCGGAGGGATCGGAGGGATCCTGAGGTACCGGGTCGACTTTGCGAACCTTGCCGCGTTGGATGAGGACGAGGAGGACGAGTTCTACGACTCTGATCATTCGTCGGACTCGGACATCTGAGGAGGATGCGACCTCCTCGTCGTTCAGGACAAGAGGAGGACGGAGGAGTCAGTCGGCGGAAGGGCGGAGGGGGAGGAGGCAGGTCTGGGCGGCTGGGTTGCCGAGGCGTCGGTCGAGGCGGAAGGGAGAGAACAAGTCCAGCAGCAGGGGACCCGGGCGGAACGTCGTTTGTCAGCACCAAGCGTTCCAGAGGGCTCTACGCGTCCCGACGCGGCTGCACGACCCTCTGACCCCTCGGTCTCGGCCAGCGCCTTTGCGACCCTGCACCCAAACGGTGCTTTCTCTGCTGTCGATGTCGTCGACACATTCCCCTCTCCTTTTCCGTCTCTCCTTCTTCGTGCTCTCTCTTTTGCTACCCGTCCCGGACGCGTTCCTGCGAGCGTTGTTTCTCCCCTCTGTCGCGTCGTTGCCTAGAGGTGTCTTTACCTCGGCTCGACGCGCTTTCTTCTAGTCTCTCTTGCTGTTACACGAATTTCATGCCCGTCTCTGTTTGAGTGCGATCGCTGGTGAGAGAACCTCGGTGGGGCAGGTCACTGAGGTCAGAAACGTCCGGGAGGGCGGTGCGCAGCATAGAGGGAGGGAGGTGTTGAGCTCACCCGTCCTCCCCCTTCCTGTCTCTCTCTCCCTCACCGCTTATCCAGACGCAACGCTCTCGTTTGCGACAACATGTCTCTTCTTGCCTCCTCGCCTGCATCAAGTAGCATGGCTCGCGTTCTCTGTCGACTTTGGAGCTCGTCGTCTGCTGTGGTCGCTCGTTCGTCCTCCCCGGTCTGCGTGACTCCCGCGAGGTCGTACTCTGGTCGGCCACCGCGTATGGCCCACAACCAGAAGCCCATCTCAACCAACTCAATGACAAAGGTCTTCGTAAGTAATCTGACCTGTCAGGTGTGGTTGCGGACCTTGTCGAGTTGCAGGAAGCGACCTGGTCGAGGGGAGCTCAAGCTCACCGTTCGCCTCGCTATCTCTCCCTTCTCTGCTCCAGCCGCTCTTCAAGAACGCCAAGCCCTACTCTCCCTTATCAGACGAACCAGTCGAACCCGGCGACAACATCAAACCCGTCTTTGACATCAAGTTTGCCTCCCTCTCGACTCCGACCCTCCTCCAGTCCGCCCTCGACGAAGCCGTCCGCACCGCCGACGCCTACACGCCCGCCTCCTTCTCTGCCCTCCCCCTCGTCACCCGCATCTCGCTAGAGCGCAAACTGAGAGTCCTCCACAGAGGAGCCAAGATGATCAACCCTGTGGACCGGGCCGCCTACTTCAAGCAGGTCGACGACAGCCATCGTTCGCAGGATGAGCTGGACCAGGCTCGGAGGGAGAAGGCGCGGAGGGATGTCGAGAGTGGGAGGTTCAAGGACCAGGACGAGATGGAGTGGGAGGAGTGGAAGGGTGTGTGTGCGAGGGATGAGTTGCCTGGGGTGGGGAGGGAGGGTGTGACGGGGAAGGAGGGGGAGAGGCAGAGGTCGGAGAAGGAGCAGAGAAAGTTGAGGAACGTGTTTGAGAAGTCGGCGTTGTTGAGGAGGGAGATCATCGAGGAGATGAGGTTCAAGAACGAGGGTCTGGCACAGGGGCAGGAGAAAATCGAGAAGGAGGGCGCGTCTCGATGAGCGGTGAGTGGCACTTTTCTCGGCGCCTTTCCTGCTGACTGGAATGTCTCTCGCTGACGTCAATTCGTCTCATATCACCTGTCGATGAAAGTGGACGACGACGGATGCAGATCTCGGCCCTCAAAGAGCTACCGCTCTGCCCGCTGGCGGCAAGCTTGTGCACGAACGCTTCCAACACCCGCCGGTCCGCCCTTCGGTAGTCTGTACGTCCCACCTTTTCTCGACGCTTTTTCAGACTCTGACTCTGACTCTTTGCCGACTCTCAGAGCGCAGTGCAGCCAGGATCTTGTTCGCGCTAGGGAGTGTGCGTTGAAGAACAATGGCTGGCTCACTCCGCCTATGCCACCAAACCGCACCTGAAGGACGAGACTTGGTCGCGGAGAAGAGAGCACAAGTCGCGAGAAGGAGAGGCAGCCAAGGAGATGTAGGTCTGAACGACATGCAGATAGACAGATGGAAAAAAAGGAGAATGAGATCCAGCTGGACCGCCCGAAACAAACAAGAGACCAAAGGAAAAGAGAAAAGAGGGGGGAAAGAGGAGAGGGGAGGAGAGCCCCCCGTCTTACTTGGTCCATCCAGACTTGGGGACACACTCGAGGTCGTGTGCGCCGATGAGCCTGTTGGCGTTGCAGTCGATGCCGGCGAAGAGGAACTGGCACAAGCCTGTAGAGGGGTCCGTGTTCTGCGCACTGCAAAGCCGGATAGAAGGACAAGAAAACAGAGTCAGCATCTCAGTGTCACGATGATAAGCAGGACGCAGGGAGGAGGAGGAAAAACACGTACACGCAAAGGAAGTTGAGCAGCTTGGCGACAGCCTTGGCCTGGAAGATGGGTCCACCCTTGGCCTGGACGACATCGTCGATGGCGGCGAGGACGTTCTGGCAGACGCCTCCTCCGCCGGATTCGTCTCGCTCAGCGGCGATGCAGAGCGCGTCGGCGGCGGTGTCGATGTGTTCGACGGCGGCGTGCTGAGAAAGTTTCAGGGTATGAAGGTCAGGACAGGTGTGCGGAGAGATAGATGAGGAGGACGACTCACTCCGATGAGGTGGTCGAGCGTGGGCGAGATCTTGTACCCGAGCGTGGAGGTGAGAGGGAACAGGCAAGAGAGCGGCTCGGTGTGGTCGTCGGGGATCACGTTGCCGACGCGATCCTGGCAGAAGAGGTGTCGACCGGGGTAGAGCGCTCGGAAGGCAGGGCTGATGTACTTCTTCCTGTGAGGCGGAAAGCAGACCGGTGGATCAGCCACAGTCTGGCGATAGCTAGTGCAGAGAAAGATGAGCTTACTTGTAGTAGTCGAACCCGAAGCCCTGGGCCTTGAAGGTGATGTCGGTTGAGACGGTCACGCTCGAGGTGACCGTGCCAGCGAGCAGAGGAGCGGCGAACGCGGCCGGGGCGAGCGAGGCCAAGGCGAGGAGGGTGGTGAGGGAGGCGAACATGTCGAGAGTGAAGGTGAGAGTGAAGGAAGGAGGTGAGGTGTGAGTGGGAGTGAGAGCGGGAGTGAGATGGGATGAGAAGAGGAGGAGGGACTGAAGGAGGTGGTTGATGGTGGACAGTTACAGCAGCCAACAGGCCAGCTTTTGTAGTCGACAATCCAGGTCTCCCTGCGGACAGGAGAATGAGCGGGCAGTTGTTGTGGTCCTGGCCTGGCTGAGAAGCAATCAGGGCGGACAGGGGATGTCGGGAGAGGGCAGCGCGGGAGGGTCCGCGAGGTGGATCAGGAACCGAGGCCGTCGGAAGCGAGTCCACAACAACAATCAGCCCTTCCACTTGATCCGTTTTGCATAGTCGCTGAACAATGCGAGGTAGTCGTTGTTGTCCGATGCTGAGCGGAGGATGCTGAGCAGCAGAAGCCGACATTTCCCTGTCGCCAGCAGGGCGACCTTGGGCCTGGGTGTTGTCCGCTATGCACTTGTCCAGGCGAGAAGGAAAGACGTGCGCGACTGGTTGAGAAGCGGGAATGCGCTGTGATGGCGATGGCACTGGAGCGCGAGGTGATAGTCTTGTAGTGGCGGCGTGACGGACGACTGGGAAAGGGAGGGATCCGAAGTGTTGAGCTTCGTCGCTCCTCCTTGCTCCAGCTCCCGTCAAACCTAGACCTCGCCCGATGCTGGCCATCCTGCACACGACATCATCGCTCACACAGCCAACACGACCGGGATCGCCGGTGAGAAGCTACACGATGACCCTCAAAGCTGCGTAAACACCTCGACGGTCGAGAAGCCAACTCGCACGACCACTCAGCCCTGCACCTCCTGCAAGAGCGAGCTCGCAGCCGTGCCATCCGCCTCGGACGTCCTCGACGAGCTTCTCGTGCAGCAATGAGACTGAGACAGAAGGCATATACACACGCTGGCAAGAGAAGTTCGCAAGTCGACCGGACCAGGACGGCCACTCGGAGCGACAATGGTCCCTCGCCCTCGCCCTCGCCCTGATCCGTCACGATACAGACCATCCTTCCGTTGGACCCAGCACGCATGGACGGTCAGTGGCACGCGACCTTTGTCCTGCTTGGTAACCGGCTGCTGGACCTGGTCTCTCTTCCGACTGTCTGCCGTCCACCCCTCTACAATCATTCGAATCGCTTGGACCTCGCTCGGACCGAGCCGCCCCGATCGCAACGTGGTTGATTGGCCGATTACGGATGAAGAGATAAGCTCGCATCCGGGACAGGGCGGGTCCAACCTGCCTCGTCCACCAGACGCGACCGAGCAGGAGGGGCGGGACAACCGTCCGGCCCCTCCGACCCATCAAAAAGACGACCCTCCTCTCCTTCTTCTGTCCATCATCAACCACCAACTCTTCCTTCTCTCCTTCTCTTCCCGGCCTCCTCTCAATCGACCCGACAGCACACTCGTTCAACCTTTGCGGACCCACTTTCGTTACTCATCGATAACCGACACTCGCTCAGCCCTTTCGCCTACTACACTCTCCCCAACCTAATCACCCTACCCATACCCGCTCAACACACTCCTTAATCATCATGCGCGCCTCCTCTTCCTTCTACCTCCTCGCCCTCCTCGCCACTACGACCTCGACGTTCGCGGCACCCATCGCCTCTAGGGATCTCGTCAGTCCTCTTCAGCCTGGCATCCTGCTCTGCTCTTGACGATTCGCTGACCTCTTGCCCTTCTCTATGCTTTGCAGGCGACGGTTGAGACTTCCAAGTCTGGCAGCGTCGGTGTCCTCGACACGTCGTGCCCTCAGTGCGCCGGCTCGCCCAACGACCAGAGCGCAGACGTCCCTGGAGTCGCCTCCGTCGACACAGACAAGAGTCAGTCCAATGTGCCGCACCAGCTCCCGCATCTGTCCGAGCTTGGGCTGACCGTTCTCGTCTCATCTCTCTGCAGCTGCCGACGTTGCCGCGCTCGACACGCAGGTCCTGCCCCTCGCCACTTCGGAGGACGACCCTTCGTCCGAGGACTCTGACCTCGCCAACCTCTCCGCGCCGATCAAGGCTCTCGGACCTGTCCCCGAGGCCGTCGAGGAGACCATCACTCCCACGGCTACCTCCTCGTCGGACGACGACTCGTTCGATCTCTACAAGGCGATCAACAAGCTCCTCGGTCTCGGCTCTGAGGCTCCTTCTGACCAGGAGAAGACAGCCATCTTCCGAGCCATCAAGACGTACCTCGCCAACGGCGGACTCATCCCCTCGGACGACACCCTCGCCGGCATGGGCTTCTCTCCTCGCTTCCGAAAGGCGTTCAAAACCTTCCTCGCCTCGGGATCCCCCTCCGACTTCCCCACCGCCGAGGACCTGAACGACTCGTCCGCCTCCACCTCGTCGACATCCGACGACGCCTCCCCTGATCTCCTCAAGCCCGTCTCAGCCATCGCTTCTGCTGCCTCGCCCGACTCCGAGTCGGACGCCGCCTCCGACGACGCCGACGCCGCCTCCAAGAAGCCCGTCAAGCTCGTCCTCCGACCGTTCACCGCTCGAGAGGACCAGATCCCCGAGGGAACGATCGCCTGCCCAGACCAGGACCCTGCTGCCCCGCTCGGAGCCCACCTCGAGGGACTCATCCCGCGAGTGCTCAACCTCTGCCTCGACACGACAACCTCGTTCGTGACGCCCGCGGCTGCGGCTGTGTGCCCGGAGGACCGGGAGGTGTTCTTGGGTGTGCACGCGAAGAGCCAGGTTGGGGAGGGGGAGGAGGTGAAGGAGGTGACGGGGGGGAAGGGACCGGTCGTGAGGCTTTGTGAGGAGGCGAGCGTGCCGAACCCTTAGATCAGACGAGGGTGGGTAGCGAGCTGTTCTGTTGCTCAGTCTGCCGGGGTCTTGGGTCTTTTTCTTCTCTCTTTTCTATTGTTGCTCAGTTACTATCGCGCTCCTTCATATCGTACGTACATAGTGCCTGTTCCTCATTGCCTCTCCACTCTCGTCTCTTCTGCTTGCTTATCTGCTCCACTCTCGTTTTGCTCGGTCCCTGCTATGTCATCGCTCTTCTCGCCGCACATCTTCTCGCTCGCAAGCAGTCCGGTCGTTGTTGATGCTGATGATGTCGTTGATTCGTGATCATCTTGATGCATGTCGAAGCAGCCCATCTCCTCCGCTTGTACTGTGCAGCCCGAACCCCCAAAAAGTCCCCTCTCAAGCTTTTACATTAGCTTTGCTATCCTCCTCTCCATGCGCCGTCGCCGTCGCTGCCGTCTCTTTCGGTTTCTCCGACCGCCTGAAGATGAGCGGACGCAAGACAAGCGACGTGTCAGTGCCGGGCTTACTGCGGATGGGAGAAAGTAGTTTGTAACGCACCAGCTCTTCCAGTGTTCGAATTGTCCGTCGGACAGCTTGGAGACGAGCTCGGGTCCGTTGGTGCGGAGGGCTTGACGGAAGGGTGCGAGGAGGAGGAGACGGCGATGATGGAGGGCTTGGGGATAGCTACGGACAGACAGACGGAGAGTCAAATCAGTATGACTCGAAGTATGACTTGAAGGTGAAGTTGAAGATTAAGTGGCGGCCGTCCCGAGAAGGACAGAAGCGAGTCAAGCCGTCGAAAGAGTCAGGACGTGACGTACATGAGGAACCTGGCGTACTCTGGCTTTTCCCAGTACTCGAGGTATCTGACAAAGTTGAGGAACGGTTCACTGTCCAGGTAGCCCGTACTGGATAGTTCGAGGAGGTAGTGTGGGTTTGAGAGTGCTTGAATCGTCTGCGAGGCAGGGCGAGGATGGGTCAGAGCGTGCCCGGCGGAGATGATGGGCTGGAGGAGCTGGTGATCCGACGGACCTCGAGCTCGAGCTCAAACTTGAGCTTGTTGGCTTCTCGCTCAGGACTGAGGGACGGGCCAGCTTCTGGTGGGGTGGGTTCGGCAGCGTCCATGTTGTGGTGTGAAGATGTGATGGTGGTTCGGAGACAAGGAGGAGGGGCCATGTTGAGCTCGAGCAATGTCGAAGCGAGCGTTCAATCTCCCTCACCCACCACCCACCCACCCAGAGCCGCATCCTCGCCAGTCCGGGACGCACACCGAGGCACAGATTGTCTACGCGCCAAGGACTCGCTTCTGGTCTCGCAATGTCGTCATCGGCGAGCTCGTCGTGGACGAACCCTCTGGCTGTCGCCCTCGCTCCGTACCTCTCTCCTCCGCACCTGGTCCCGTTCCTCTTCGTCCACCCGCACATCTCGTTCCAGCCCCTCCTTTCGCTCCTTATTCCTTCCATCATCCAACAATCATCACATGAGAACTCGTCAGCATCCTCGCACCTCACGAACGGCTCCTCGTCAGCGAGTCCCTCGACCTCGCCCGACACGCGAGCTCAACCTCCCTCGTTCTCGTCAACGACGGCTCTCGTGGACGCGATCGAGTTTGGCGGCTCGACAAAGAACCTGATGGAGGATGTCATGCGTCAATGGGGGATGAAGGAGCCACGGAAATGGCTCGGGTGGGAACACTTTGCCAGTGAGCTCGACGAGGGAGAGCAGCCAGAGGGCGGCAGGCTGCTCGTCGTCGATCGGGTCGACAGGTTCAGAGGGGACAAGATGGGGTTTGGACCGGGAGGACTCGCGAGCTCGTTGGCTGGGCTGGGTAGCTTGGTAAGTCCAGGTCGAGCTGTCGACAGGTCTGATCGAGATGGCGAGCTGATTGGGTCGGTCGGCTGGGATGGACGCGACGCGTCGGTAGGTGTCAAAGGCGTTCGTCACTGTCGTCTTCATCTCGCCGAGTCCGTGGGACGCTCTGCGTCCTATACCTAGCACGTTTGCGGAACCACCAATCATATCGTTGCCAGCGTTCACCACTTCGGGTGAGTACTGCCGCCATCGCTCCAGGTCAAGTTGGCTTTAGGCTAAGCTGACACGGCCCATGCATCCCTCGCCACAGAGACGACGACGTACCTTCTCGCACACCCTCCTGTACCACCTTCAGCGCCGCACGCCATCCACTACCCCGCCTTTGTGACCCATCTCTACTCGATTGCCTCCCCTCACCACCTCGCTCCTCTCGTTCTACTTCGCCTCGCTCATGCACTTTGGCCCATCTACGTCTCGCCACTTCTTTCCACATCGAATCCAAATCAACTCGCTCAGCTGCCCACCACCAAAGAAGGCATCGCTCTCCATCTTGCGACCCGAGGCCGAGACGCGTTCCAGGTCGCCATCGCCGACCCGTCCGCCCTTCCTGGTTCACTCGACCGGTTCAGGATCGCGGCCCCCATCGAGGAACACGAGCGAGTCCCGACTCCGCTTGGAGCGGCCATCAACGGCAGCAACGTGCTGGGTGTCGCGGCGGAGAAGACGCGAGACCCATTGACGAACCTGCCGCGGATGGCAAAGTTCCTGTTAATCGCAGCCTTCCTGGCGAGCTACAACCCGCCCAAGAAGGATCTGATGTACTTTGGACGGGGGAGGTGGGAGTCGGGAGGGAAGAAGAAGAAGGGTGGAGGGACGAGAAAGACGACGAGCGGGAGGAAGGGTACGGTCGCCAAGGTGAGTGCATCGGACCGTCCACTTCTGCGGAGGCTCTTGCTGACTTGACCTCTGCTTTCGACTAGATCCCGCAAACCATCCTGGGCCCAAAACCGTTCCCTCTGGACCGACTGATCGCCATCTTTGGATCGCTCCTAGCTGAGCACGACCGTCCCGACCTGCCGTCAACGACAATGTCCCTCGCCACTTCCAACGCCAACATCCTTAGAGACGAACAATGGGAGGACGAAGTGGGAGAGATCATGGCGTCATCTTCTATCCGTGCATTGGTACGTTTGCGGCTGCCTACTCTCTCCCCCATGGTGGCCCGAGTCTGATACCCTGCGATTTGTTGATGTCCCAGGTCTCGAACCTGGTCAATCTCCATCTGCTTCAGAGGACGTCGCCTGCGGATCGACTGGAGGGGATGATGCTCAAGAGCGAGCTTGGGTGGGAGGAGGCCGTCACGCTCGGACGCGGCCTCAAAATCCGTCTCGAGGACTGGTGGGCTGGGGACGATTGATGAGATGTCAGTACTCTTGATGCTTCTCGCCACCACTCGTTCCACCTTTGATCGGAGTGTATACCTCAGAGGCGGACATGGCCGCGCGCGACCCGAGATGACTAAAGACGCGACGCGTGCCATCCGTACAGAGGCCGCGACAGGTCGTGTCCACGCGGTCTGGCCCTCTTCCATTCGTTCTTCCTCGGAGGATTCAGCGTGTACCGGACTGCGAATGTCCGCGTTGAGCGGATCTGACTTGGTTCCCGAAAAAGAACTGGGTCGCCGGTCGTATGTGGGCGAGGGCGCAGGGAGGATCGCATGACTCACTGGAGGCACAGTCGAGGTCGGCCGTCCTCCGAGCTCACCGTCGCCTTCCTCCCTTCGCCACAACCCACCATCAGCCTCGGACCCAGCAACATGATCTCTCCTCCTACCCGTCAACGCCCTCTGTACGATGCTCGCCGCTCGGCCGAGACTGTCGTCGAGGCTGACCCTCCTGCGTACTCTGTGTCGAGCGGGTCGAGTGGGCACGGGAGCTCATCCGAGGGGTCCCCTTACTCTCCACCGCTCGCCTCGCCAGACGCCATCGTCCCTGCGTTCCCCCTCCTCGACGCACTCGCAGACCCTCTCTCGCCCAACTCACGCCATCTTCCACATCTGGTGGCGTCTGCGCTCTCGTTGACGCTCACCAAGCCGTCGGTCCAGGTGGTGCTGTCCTCGTCGATGGTCTTTCTCAGCCCCCCAAAGAAGGACGAGTTTGGACTTTCGGACACGGACTACGGCATCGAGGGAGATCAGAGCGGCAAAGACGTACGTACTTTCGCAGACCATCTAGGCAGCAGTGCAAACCGTCCGGGCGAGAGCGGATGTCGCCCCGATCAGGCCAGGGCCAGCTCGCCGGCATGCTGCATGAGCACTTGTTCACCTACCGCTTTGCTGACCTCCGTGCCGTACGACACATTGCAGGCTCGAGTCTGCGGCTTTGTCAACGTCGTCGCACCAAGTACGAAACCCGTCAAGGGCATCCAACTTCGTCTCGTAGGAACGCACCGGCTCATCTTCCCCCGCGACGGCCCGAGACCCTCGGCCCCCGTCGACGAGGACTTTCTAGTCAAGGAGCTCATCGTAAACGGAGACGGCAAGGGTCTCACGCTCGAGAAGGGAGTCAACACGTGAGTCGGTGGCCCGCTCGGGATCGTATACACATGTGCGGATGAGCTGACCCCTCGCGATTTTCAGGTGGGAGTTCTGCTTCTCTTTGCCCAGCACCTGTCCTGCCGCAGACGAGTCAGATAGCGGCTGGACGAGGTACCGTATACATGCGACGGTGCTCGGCTCTGGAAGTTTGCTCAAGAGCGACTTGGCCGTGACGAAGAAGGTGATCGTGACGTGTGAGTCATGGTCTCTTCCGGCGTCCAGGCATCCAGTCTATCGCTCAATCGTGTTTTCCGGGCGTCGCATCTTTAGGCGCTCCTCCTCGAGAGGACAGCGTACATCAGTTCCAAGTCCATGTCGAGAACTGTCATCCTCAACTCGGACCCCTCGCGTTCGACCTCTCTTCCAACGTGAGCACCGAACCGCCCCTCAAAGCTTTCCTTATCACTCGGTCCCGAGTCTGACGTGCTTTCTCCTTCGCCCTCCTCCCTAGCAATTCATCCTCGCCTCTCCCCTCGTCATTTCTCTCACTCTCGCCGCCCCCCCTCCACAGCTGGCCATCTTTGCGATCCAAGCGTACACCCTCTTGACCACCCACATGTCTTCGCTCAAGGGTCCTTCCAAGACGGCGACAAGGACGTCGGGCAAGAACTGGATCGTCCGGGACGGCCAGCTGTCGGGATGGACGGCCAAGGGGTTCTCGACTGAAGCGCGCGCCAAGGGCGCGTTGATGGACGGGAGTCGGATCGGAGGAGATGACGGAGGGCTCAAGGAGGGTGAGGTCTGGAAGTGGAGCAAGGCTGGCCGATTGGTGAGTTCAGTTTCACTTTCTGCTGGCAAGTTGGCCCGATCGACGACCATCGACTGACGCTATTCTGCCCTCGCAGCCGGGAGAGGAGCAACGCGTTGCGCCGACAACACATCCAGGGACGGACACCGCCCTGCGATACACGAACGAGCTCTTTGTCGAGGCCATCTTCAATGAGGTCGGATACGGAACCGACGACGAGACCGTCAAGATCGCGCCGTTGTTCCAGCGACAAGTGATGATTGCTTCGTGAGTCGCGTTCTACGACGTCCTCGGCTTGCGCATCTTTCGCTGACTGAAAGCCATCGCCTCTTCCGCAGCTGCTGTTGCATGCTGCTTCAACTTCGCTTACCAAACTACTCCGCCGACGCGCCTCTGCAAACACCAGTGCCGTCCAAACTCCCAGAAGGATGGTCAGTCTTTGATGTCGGTCCTCGTCTCTAGGCTGTTATCCGACTGACCTCGTCCCCCCTCTGTCTACCTTCCAGCATCGAGTGCATGTGCCAAATGAAATGGGAGAAGCTCAAAGCGGACGAGCTTGCGCTGATGCGAAACGGGTATGACGCCGACACGCTCGGGGCGTCCGGCAGCGACACCATCGAGGAGCGGAGACGAGGAGGACTGTGTCATCGCGTCGAGGAGTTTGGAGGGGTTGTCGATCGCCAAGCTGAACTGAAGGCGCATCGAGGCGAAGAGGATGTAGGAGGGGTGGGCGAGGAAGAGGGAGGAGGTGCGTTGGGGTTGACGATGCGGATGGCCGAGGCTAAGTTGGGGGAGACGTTCTGAACTTTTTTCTCATATCTACTTGTTCGCGACTCACGTTGTATATCATATGACCACGACCCACTTCATCTTCCTCGCACCGCACCGCTCCTTCCCCCTTAACTTACTCGATCCACAGATCCTTAAACTCGACCTTGCACCCCTCCCCCTTGGGACTACACCCCATCACACCCACCCACACCTTCACCTCTGCCCCTACCCCTCCATCGACAGGGACAAAGTTGCACACCTCTCGGATCATGGTCCATTCGCCGTTGAGCTCGGTGTAGACGCGGATGAAGGTGTCGGTTCGGGAGATCTTGAAGGAGGAGAAACCCGAGGTGGGAGGGGTGGAGGGGAAGGGGAGGAGGGACCAGTCGGAGAAGGGGTTGGTGATGACTGCGGAGAGCCAGGGTTTGGATTCGGTGAACTGAGGGGGATTGGGAGGAGGGGAAGGGAGCGAGGGAGGAAGGGAGGGTGGGTGAGTACTAGATTAGGCTAGGCGGATGAGCCCGTGCGACGGAGATGAGGACGGATGAGCTCACCTCGATCCCGGTCTTGACCCACGAAGCGTCAGACTGGTAGAGAACCAGAGCGGCTTGATCACTGCCACGAACGACGCCCGGAAGAACCTTGATCAGTCCTTACTCAGAAAGGGGCAGCAGCAGAAGAGGAGCGAGAGGCTCACTACTATCACCCAAATCATCCCCCCCGCATCGCACCCATCAAACCGTCAGCCCCTCCTCCCAGCATAAGTAGAAGCAGAATACGACCGTAGGAACCAACCTGATCATGCCAATCCCCCTTCAGACTGACCCCTACGCTCCACCCTCCCTCCCGCTCAAGCGTCTCCTTGGGCACCTCAACCCCCAGAACCGGTCCTGACGACCTCCATTCCGTAGGGGTGTGCCACCAGTCGGACTTGCCGTTTGTCTGTCATGCATCCAAAAACGCTGTGTTGGTCAGCTTGAGTGTCAAAGGTGGGAGAAAGTAGGGAGTAGGGAGGAAAGGGACGAAACGACATGCGAGAGATGAGCTCCATCCTTCGAGATCTCGGGGCCGTCGGAGTGCGAGAGCGTCGGATGGTTGGGGAGAGGTTTGAGGGAGGAGAACGAGATGGGGGTGCGCTTGGGGGTGGACATGGCTGAGCTGCGTAGAGAGCTGTAGAGGTTTGGATGTGTGGGCGAAGGAGAACGTTGGGGTTGGGCGGGAAGAGGAGATGGACGAGGAGCTGAAGCCCGAGGGCTGAGTTCGGCCCGGAGAAACCTTGGAGAGAAAGGGGGGGGCGGCAACCGCCATGCAAGTCAGCATCCGACGTGGAACGTGATCGATGATGATCGCTTTGCCGTGATGTGCTGCCTTCATGACGGCGGAGAAGAGGATGTCCCAAGAAAGCATCAAGATGATGGAGAAACGACGAACAAGAGTCGGGTGTACAAAGATCGGACTGGGAAAAGAGCAGGAAAGAGAGAAGACGCGAGGGTCGTAAGAGGCGTTATAAACAGACAAAGAAAGAGCACAGGAGAAGGAGGACTACAACCCAAAGGCGGAAGAGAAGGAAACCCCTAGAGAAGACATCTAGACGACTTGACTCAACCATCTACTGACCGTTGGCCCTCCTGGCCTCCTTGGTCGCCGCCCTGACCGCCTCCTCGAGATCAAAGTGGAAGTACGGCGTCGCCAGACTGACCAGCGGCTCGCTGCTCGCGCTGTCCTCGCTCAGCCTCCTCTTGAGATCCGCGTCGTAGTCCGAGACCGAGTCGTGGTGGTTCGTCGGCTTCCTCTCGATCTCGTGGTCGTCCTGCTGTCCCGCCCTCGGAGGCTGCACCGACCGGATGGTCTCGAGCGGCTGGGGGACGACAGTGGCAACCTCTGCGAGTGTAGCGGATCGGTCTCCGGTTCCGAAGCCTCCAGCGATCAGACCACGGGCGATCCAAGGCGAGAGGATGCCCGAGAAGTGGAACGTGACGGGTGCGTCCGCCCAGCGCTCGATCTCCTTGCGCGTGTCGACGAGGTTCTGGACTCCAGTCGTGTCGAGGTTGGCGACGGCCTGGAAGTCGAGCACGACAGCCCGGACGAGAGACTTCTTCTCTCCGCCAAGGGTGTCGTTCTCGACGAGCGCCTTCTCGGCCGCGATCGCCTTCTTGGACCATCGGTTGGGCCCGGGGTCGTTCCAGGGTCGGTCGCCGAGACGAGTAGCGGCGGCCTCCTTTCCTCGGCGGGTGTGGGACTTGACGTAGTCGACGAGGGCAGAGTTGTGGTACGACGCGTTCGGGTAGATGAACGACTCCTCGAACCGGTAGATGATCACACCAGGGGGCGCGGGCTCGACCTGGATGTCCGGGTTGGTGAGGGTACCCTGCTTCTGGTGGCTGTGAGGCACGTACACGGTCCTCGTGGTTCGTCCAACCTCGCCGGACTCGGCGTCCTGGGTCTCGACGTGCACCTTGACGCGTCCGAGGAAGTGGCCTCCCGGTCGGGCAATTCGGAACAGGAGCAGCAGGAGCGAGGCGGCGAGCGAGAGGTAGATACCGATCTCAATGGTGGTGAAGACGGTCACGATGACAGCGGCGAACCAGATGAAGAACTCGAGGGGCGAGACGAGCCAGAACGCGTAGGCACCTCGGGGCGAGACGACCAGGTCGGCGACGGCGTGGATGATGATGGCAGAGAGAGCGGCGTTCGGGATAAAGTCTACGAGATGTCAAGACGAACCAAGTCAGAATGGAAGTCGGAGATGATGAGCAAGTAGGGTGCAACTCACAGAAGGCGTCGGTCAGAGCGTAGAGGGCGATGACCACACACAGCCCGGTCGGCCATCCGGCGAGCGGCGTTCGCACTCCAGACTTGGACTTGAGCGCGGATCGCGAGAAGGATCCGGTGGCAGGGTACGCGCTGAAGACGGTTCCGACGAGGTTGGTGACTCCGATGGCGATCAGCTCCTGGTTGGGGTTGATCTTGTAGTTGTTGAGCCGACCGAACGACTTTGCGATCGAGATGTGCTCGAGCAGCAGGATGATGGTCGCGATGGGCAGGTGCGAGGCCATCGCTCCGATAAGCTCGGTGTCAAAGTGCGAAGGTCCGACGTGCTTGAATCCGGCGGGGACGGTCTTGAGGATCCCGATCGGGTACTTCTTGACGGGCAGGTGGGCGGTGATCTTCCACGACGCGATGGTGAAGATGATGAGGATGACAGCGTTTCGGGTGACCGACGCGAAGAAGAAGGTCCGCTTGAAGCGAGGGAACCGTCGCTCTCCCCACGAGCACGTCCACTTGATCGCGTACAGGCCGACGAGGGCAGGAACACCGAACGCAGCGTCGAGCTTCGAGTGTCCGAGGTTCTTGAACGTGTTGATGATGACCTTGTAAGTCGCCTCCTTGGTGTTGAACAGAGTAGCGATACCGAACAGGGCGGGCGTCTGTCCGGCGGCGATGGAGATGGCGGAACCCGTCATGAACCCGGCAACGGCCGGGACAGGGATGAACTCGACGAGCCATCCGATCCTCAGCAGTCCGACGCAGAACACGATCAATCCACTGGAGCGATGGCGCAAAGGGAAGAGGGGCGGAGGTCAGTTTGACTGCGATCCCTGTCGAAGGCGTGATCGTCCCGCCCGAGGCGCGCGCCTCCTCGAGAAATCGTTGGCGGTTGAACTCACCAGACAAAGGCAAGCTGGGTAGCAATCTGCTCAGCGGCCCACTTTCCAGGATGAGACTCGAGGACGTGGGCGACGACTCGACCGGTTTCGAGCGACATGACGGCGACAGGTCCGATGGAGACATCCTTGGACGTGGCTGGAGGAGAGGCGGCAAGGGTCAGCAACGTGTAGATGCAGCAGGGATGCGGGATCAATCAAAGACTCACCAAAGAGAGCGTAGATCATGACTCCGACGAAGGACGAGTAGAGACCGAACTCTGGCTTCAGGCCGGCAAGTTTCGCATACGACATGCTGTGGGCGGGAAAGGCAAGGAAAGGGTCAGGCTTCCGTCCTTTGCGCCTGGTGTCTGCGACTTGAGCGTATGTCCGACTCACGATTGAGGTACCAGCACCATTCCGACCTATCGTGGTAGACAAAACAAGGAAGGAAGAGCGTCAGCCTCTTGCAGGCATCTGGGAGCATCGCGCGACCTCCACTTCAGCCCTCTCAGCCTCCAGACTTACCGTCACACCCGCGATCAGGTCTCCGATCGCCCACTGCAGGTTGTAGTTGGGCAGCCAGACCAGGAAGGGGAACAGACTCTTGACATAGCTCTTAGCCTAAGCAGCAAGAGAAAAGGGAAGGGTCGTGAGGCATCAGTCGGGGTTCGAAACGTCGGCGCCGCCGCTGACCGAGCAGCTGAGTCGGGAGGTTGGACTCACTCCCTCTCCAGGGTCGTCTGCGAGCTCCTTGAGGTAGGTCGACGAGCTGATGGTGTCGGGCGTGTCCTCCTTGTAGCCGATGGCCCACTTTCCGAACCTCTTGAGGGGTGACGAGGAAACCATGCGCCTGGATTGAGAACGGTTGGGCTGAGGAGCGAACGCTGACGTCGGCGCAGCTGGCGGCGGCGAAGGAGTCCGAGAAGGAGAAACGGAGGAGGATGTGGTTGAAGAGGAAGCAACGGCGTTCTCGTTCGGCATGATGAGAAGTAATTTCGGGTCGAAGATAGGTAGAGGCAGAGGCGAGGCCCGCCTGGATGACATGAGCCCTTCCTGGAAGGGATGGCGACATTCTCGGCCGGCGAGCACGAGCAAAGGGAGCCCCATCGCGCGTTCCTCTCGATTTTGCGCCCGCTGGCTGGCGCCTTTCGGTACCTTTGTTGGTGACTTATCCCGACTTGCCCGAGGTTTCTCGGTCAAAGAGATCTGCAGAAAATACACGCTGATCTCAGTGAAGCATCAGAATTGAGATCGGAGAAAAGCTTACGGTCTCAGTCGGTCGGAATGGGCAGCAGAAGATCGCGCGCCCGCCTTGCTCGTAGGTACGCTCGTCCATTCCGTCCTTCTGGGCCGGAAGCGAGGAGCGCCTCTTCGAGGAGTAGCGTGACAGGGGAGTCGAGGGATCGAGAAGACGCAACCGGGACAGAGGGTCGCGCTCTTTGCCCCGAGGCTGGCTGGCCATGGCTCCAGACCCGGGTTTTGATCGAATGTACAAGGCATCGAATGAGCACCAATCTGTATGATGAAAAACGCAAGAACACAAAATTATCACAGTCGCCTCGTCTTCTCTCCCCTGCGTTCTTCTCCCGCCGAAATCTAAGCGCCACCGTCCTCCCACTCCAAGCCCGCCCGCCTCTTGAGTCTTGATCCTTGAAGAAGCGCGGGTTGAGCTCACCTCTCGCAACATGACCTCCCTCCCACTTTCCTCTGCCTAGCACGAGGTTGTCTAGTTGAACCATCCCTTCTTCTTCTCGACCTTCTCGACCTCCTTCTGGGCGAGTCCGAGCTCCCGCTTGGCCTCCTGCGCGATCTCCTCCCCTCGGTGGACGATGTCCCGTCCGCCGGCGACCATGTGAGCCTGAACACCCAGATGAAAAACCAAAGAAGTCAGTGATCATCTCTCTGTGCACTTGACCGCTCGCTTGCAGCTGTGCCACTCACCTGGGCGGCGTCGATGCCGGACTGGGCGTTTGCGAGCATGGCGCGTCCCTCGTCCTTTGACTTTGCGAACGCGGCCTCAGCCTGGGCGGTCGCCTTTGCGAGGGCGGCCTCGGTCTCGGCCTTGCCGGTGATCATGGCGGACGATGCGTTGGCGACGACCTTGTCGGCATCCTTGGAGATGGTCCCGGGCAGCTTGGACAGCTCCGTCAGCGTGGCCGACGAGTTGACGAGAGCAGCCTTCTTGTCGGCATCCTCGGCACCTGCAGAACATACAATGTGATGACATGTCAGCACGAGTCAAAATGATGAATCGCAGACGAGCATCGCGAGCTGAAGCGAGTGTCGGCGAGGGTTCGCTCGCCCTGTGCGGGACGTTATAGAGCGAGAGCGTGGACTGACCTCCCATGTACCAGTAGTTGACGAACCGTCCAGTCTGTACGAGCTGGGCAGTTGCGTTCGTGGCGTGGCACGCGAAGAGAAGGCTACGAGCGAGGACGGGCGGAGGGATGATGAGCTCTGGACTCTCGTTCCGTTTGCGAGCTCGCACACGACTCGACGAAGCAGATGGACGCACTAGTTCCTGGGCTGGACCTGCCACGCGAACGCCATGAAGATGGACCTGCACACATGAAGCGCAGATTGCGGTCAAAGTCAGCAATATGTCTGCCCTGTCGAGCGGAGTTGAGAGTGAGCTCGGGCACGGAAGGGAGGGGATGGACGGACGAGTATCCAGCCATGGTCGGGGTCATGACCCCAGAGATGAGAGACGCATCCTTCTGCATGTCAGCAAGAGCAGCAAGAGGCAGCCCCCAGTTGGCAACCTGCAAGGGAACGAGAGCCGAGGTCAGCTTCCCGAGACGGGCGAGGTTTGATTGGGGCGAGCTCAAAAGAGAGGACAGACAGGTCCCCCTGCAAGACGAGACGACAGACAGAGTTAGTGAGGTACCGAGGAGAGCAGATGCGAAGGGAGGTACACTCACAGAAGTGGGTGGAGAAGAAGTAGGCCCGTCCGGCCGGGGACTTGATCCTACAGACGGCAAAGACAGGTCGTCGGACGAGCGCGAGCGGAACAGGAGGTCGTCAGCACGGCCATCTCTGCACTTCATACAGCGAAACTCGGCGCGAACAGGGAGATTAGACGCACCAGTTTACGAACTGAGACGCCATGACGAGAGAGGAGGGAGGAGAGGGGAAGAGAGGGAGGGAGGAAGGGAGGGAGAGAGACGACGTTGAGGTCAAGCTGACCTTCGCTCTTCCGCTCGCGTCTCCGCCGCCCTGCAGCCGATGGACTATAGTCGAAAGACCGTCGGGTGGACCAAAGAGGGCATTACCCGGAAGCAGGAGAGAGGACGGCTTCTCAATATTGATACGTATCTGACAAAACTGATCATATATAGTATCCCGCTGTGAAAGCAGCGCACTCGTTCTGCCACCACGACCTAGAAGCACGACACATCCCCTACATCTCCGTTCGTCATCAAAATGAGCGCGACGATCAAGCCGTAAAGTCCTGTGATCAAACAAACATGCGGCCAAGGTGAGCAGTGCATTCAGACAGAATGACGGGGAGAGTGGGAGCGGTACTCACCGAGCACCTCGGCGAACTGTTCCAGCGACGCGTACAACGAGCTGAGTAAGCTTGTAACGCATCGTGCCACGCAGTATAGAAGGCACTGGTACGTACAATCAAGATCAGAACCACGGCAGTGAACGTCTTTGGCTGTTGTGCGCCCGCTCGTGCACCGACGTCACCGACGATACCGATGGCCATCCCAGCGGCGAGGCCGGACAGACCGACTAAAAGACCGGCGGCGAGGTAGGTGAAGGATCGGAAGAGGCCTGGCAGTTATAAGCGATAAAACGGCAGTCATGAGCGAGTTGGTAGTGATGAGCGGACGAGCACGGGCAGGGATGAAGACAGCGAGAACGGAAGAACGCACTCATCTGAGCTTGGACTGCCGTACATAAGACAAACGGATAGACAGAGTCAGCACGGCGATATGTGATCCCGGAGGGAGTCGAGCACTTACGCTTGTTCGCGATCATGACTGAGGTGGAAGCAAGAACAGCGCAGGTCAGCTCCGCCACAGCCAGTCTGCCGCAACGGCGCGAGCCATCCATCGCCAAGGGAGGATAGTGCACTCACCAGCGCAGATCAGCCCATAGATGGCGAGGATTCCACTCATGACGACCGCCAGGCAGGACTTGATCAGCAAGTCTGGTCGAAGGATCCCAGCGGAGGCGATGCCGACCTGTCCCGAACACAGATGGAGGGTCAGCTTGGTTTAGAAGGATCACCGAGCAGGATAGCAGAGCAGTGGATGGATCGCACGGAAGATTTTGCGGTTCCGAAGGACGCTCCGATGGCTGAGGGAGCCGGAAAAGGTGAGAAGACAGAGTCAGGCACGAGCTCGGGTGGGACGAGAGAGGGCAGAGCCTGGACGTACAGCAGAAGATGATAGCTGCCGCGGCACCCTACGCCCAGCCTTGCCATCTTGTCAGCTTTCAGATTTCGGAGGGAGAGAAAGATAGAAGAGCGACGGACCAGAGCTCCCTGCACAAAGTGAGATCGAGGTCAGGTTCTGACTTTGCCTCTGCACGTCCAGGTCACGTGAGCGGACTCACAAAGAACGGGCCGTACGCTGGACAGTGCGGCGCGAAGACGACTTGGGAAGACGTGTCGAGGACGGTCTGCATGGTGCTCGATGTGTGCGTGGGCGTTGCAAGGCAGGCAAGCGAGCGAGATGAGCCAGCCGCCAAGAAGGGCAGGCCAGAAGCGAGAGAGGGGTCCGCCGCCGCAGCTTCCGCATCCGACGCAGGCCTCTCCTCGCTTCCTCAGGCAACCTAACAGACACTGATCAAGTGCATTCCATTCCTTTGACCTGCTGTCCTCAGATCCGACTCTTCACCGCCCCTCTAACCGCGTTCCACGCCGTCCTGCTCCAGTCCGCAGCCGTGTCGATCTCGCCCTGCAGTCGCTCGTATTCCTCCAGTCTCCGGCCAAGAAAATCGGAGGTGGAGGGCATGGACGGTTCCGAGAGGGGAAGGGAAAGCTGGTGAAGCTCGGTGGTGAGGTAGAGGATCGAGAGGGGGAGGGATTGATGGAGGTTCTGCATCGGGTGAGAAAGCCAGAGAGGAAAAGATGGTCGAGTTAGTCGATGAGATCAGCTCAAATGGATTGCAGTAGATGAGGGATGCTGATCGGAGGAGGGCGAGAAAGGTAGACGAACTTGGCGGGAGGGTGACGAGAGGGTGAGGGCGTCGTCTGCGATGTAGAGCGCTGAAGATGAGACATGGAGAAGAACGGTCAGGAAAGAAGTGTGATTATTCAGAGCGGTATTGATGGACTGACAATGGTTCAGAAGCGGGAAGGGCGTCTTGATCCCGACGCCGAGAACAGGAAGAGGAGTCGCGGTGATGGAGAAGAGGGCGAAGGCCTGATGGAGCGAGCACATCGGAAGATTGATATCAGCAGGTCGATACGCAGTAATCTTGTCTCATTGGTGTGGAGAGGACGTACGTCTGCGAGGTGATGCCTGACCGGCTCGTTCATGGCGAGCCGACTCTCGAGGATGTCCTTGAGCGAGCCCTGCTTTGCCTTTCCCTTCCACTCGGTCTGCATCTCCCTCCGCTTCTCTGCGAGCCACTCCCTCACGAGCGCACGTTGCGGCTCTCGACCTGATCCAAAGAGGGTGTTGATGGCTGCTGGTGTGAGCGGGTCCGAGTAGTGGAACGGCGGCGGGAGGGAGAGCGAAGCTCGCGAGAGAGCCTCGGGGTTGAAGCCGTGCTGAGGAATGTGCGGCAGAGAGTGACGGAGCAACAGAGGCAGGAGGTTTGAGGGAGATGTCATCTTGGGAACGCGAACGATGTTGATGAGCTGGTCTTGCGAGTGTCGATGGTTGTCGGACGGGAGCGAAAGAGAAGGGAGGTGAGGTCGATCCGAGGCGACTTCCCTCCCCGCCTGGAGCGGTCCCAGGCGACCTCTAGTCTAACGCCACCGACCTCTGGTCCACTCTCACTCGACTGCATCACACCGACACGCCCGTCCTACTCTTCCCACTCCCCTCAGCTCCCTCCACCGAGTGCTCTGCCGTTCTTTCTGTGCGCGACAACCTCGGGCCACCCCTCCCGGTCAATCTCCCCTCGGCCCCCTCCTACCTCTGTCCGCCTTCCTCCTCCTCTTCCCAGCTTCTCCCTGCATCCCTCGCCCACCATGTCGACGGCCAACATCATCACCTCGGCTGCTCCTTCTTCGAACCCGATTACGTCTGTGCAGGCTCAGCAGTACCAGCAGTACCAGCCGCAACAGCAGCAGGCCCTCCTCGCCCGCCTGCACCTCGACGTACGCGGGTCACGCTTCGTCGTCGAGAGGGAGCGGCTCATGTCCCTCCCAGAGAGCGTACTCTTGTGTCTGTTCCCGAACGGACTCGTGCTCAGTCGGCCGCAGGGAGGGGTCGCACACCCAGAGGACGACGGAGAGGACGTCTATGTTGTTGACGTGAGTTCGCGCATCCTCTCGCTGTCTGACGTCGCCCTCAGCTTTTAGAGCACATGCATGCTGACCAGAGCTTTTGTATGCTGTCAGTTCGACCCCACGTGCTTTGACTTTGTGCTCGAGTTCTTCAAGAAGGCGACGCTCGACTTCTACGGCACGCCGACCTCGCCCGGCCTGTTCCACGCCCAGCAGTCGCTCGCCAACCCAGACCCGTCCTCGGCAAACTTCCCACCCTCGACGCAGCAGAACCAGCAGCAAGCGAACGAGAACAACCCTCTGCTGCACAAGCAAGGGATCATTGTGCTGAGGGAGGAGCTCGAGTACTTTGTGATCCCCGCAAAGGGAGGGGCGGCCAGGACCGACCTCGAGGGACTCGCCAACGAGGAGCTCATGGTCCTAAAGAGGGAGGCTGGAAAGGGTCTCCTCGACAGGAAGCAGATCTTCACCGCCCTCCAGAGGAACGTAAACAAGGAGAACAATGTCGCCGAGCAGCACCTGATTGACATGCTCTGCATGAGGTCAGTCCAGAGCTCGCACCCTTCCTCCCTCCTCCCTCCGCCTCTGCTCGTCCGCATGCGCCCGTACGCGCGGGCCAAGCCTGGCCAATTTAGCAGTCCGACCGGCTCGCTGTCCTTCCCAGTGTCTCTTGCGCGGAGCGCTGACCTCGTCTCCTCTGGTGTTCTCGCTTTCTCCCAGCGGCTTCAACCGGGACGACCAGTGGGGACACCGTGACATCGAGCCGTCCCGCTGCTCAATCTCGTCGATCGCCCTCGTCCTCCTCAAGACCGGAATCGTTCACCCGTCCGCACCAGGGGAGGTCGCCCGGGTGGACCAGGCTCAGATGGCGACCGCGCAGAAGCTGCTCCTGTTCTGGAGGAAGCCGGCAGTGCGTACACGTCCATTTTCTCCCACCTTCTCGCACGAGCTGACTGTCTGTCTTCTGTTCATGGTCGAACAGAGGAAGTGCTGGTGGGATGGTATCGAGATTGATGCGCCGGCCTCGAGCGACAAGAAGACAATCAAGGTCTGGGCACGCAGAGTCTGGACACTCGAGCTCAACCTCGTCAGTGCCGCCTTCTCACCCCGCTAGACTATAGCCTCTGAATACCAGCTGACCCACTCTCCTCTCCTACGCAGATATAACCATCTTCTTTCCTCGTTCTGCCTCGCTCATCTCGACCCCTCTTTCGTTCTCGGCCTCACTTGCTTTCCCTTCACGCTCTCGTCCGCTCCTTTCGTTTTCGTCCGCTCTTGTTGCCCTGCAATCTTTCTCCTTCGCCCGCCTTCTTGCGCCCATCATACCTTACTACTGCTCTTTTCTGCCCTAGCACACAGACAATATTCGATACCCCATCCCGTTCAACATCTCTTGCCCCACGCGCGTCGGCCAACTCCGCCCTCGTTTGACCCCTGCCTACCTCCTCGTCTTGACTTGCCCCGCCTGTCCTGCTGGTCAGGGGGGACGGAGCACGCTTCCTTACCCTTGCGTACTGGTAGGCGACTCGTGCAGGCTTCTTCCTCTAACCTTCGACCTTCGCGGACTGAATTGTTCGGAGCTCAACTTGGTGAGTCCCCTGTCCTGTCCCTTCTGCACCTGCTCCTTCGTTCTTTGCTCGTGCTGATCATCGGGCCCCCTCTCCACCGCGTGTTCTTCGCTCTTCGCGTCCTCGGTCCAGCTCAAACACCTCGTCGGGCTTCCCCAACCCAACCCAACCGACCGTCTTCGCCCCGCCAACAGCCGGCCAACACGACTCGGTCAATGTCACCTCCACCTTCAGCACAAGCCATCACGTCGGGACCACTGTTCTTGGGCCTGGAGATTGGCGTGGAGCGGATCAGTGCGACGCTGATCGACGAGCGGCTCGCAGTTGTCGAGGAGGTCGGCATCGAGTTGGACGAGGTCAGCAGAGGAACGGGGAAGCCGGAGCTCAGGTGAGTACCAGTCGATCTTGTCGAGCTCTCTCTGGGTCGAAGGAGCATAGGGAAGGACAAGATTCAAGGGCTGCTGGTATGGTATCGAGCTTGGGCAGGAGGAGGCGGTCAAGAGAGAAGCTCGAGCTGACATTCCCTGTCTCCCGTCGTCCATCTCGTGTCCCTTCGCCTCGTCCTTCACAGCACTCGTCGAGGCATCCTCCGCCCATCAACACCATCCGAGTCTGGGTCAGACGAGTCCCGCCAACCCATCGAGCTCATCATTCGCGGACTCGAGGCTGTGCTGGACCTTCTCCGGCCTGGAGGCCGACTGAGCAGGGTCGTGGCCATCTCCGGCAGTGCGCATGTACGTCCCTCTCGCTCTTTCGGCGTCTGATCACCACCCGATCATCCAGCTAACATGTCCTTGTACTGTCCTGATCATCCGTGCAGTCCTCGCTCGTCCTCCTCACCTCTCACTACACCTCCGCGCTGACCTCCCTCGACGCCTCCCGCCCTGTACACACCCAACTCTTCCCCGACTCGACAGCCGCCCTAAACTTCGTTCTTCCTACTATCGCCACTCCACTGGACACGACCTCCCTCCCATCGCTCAACTATCTCGCCTCACTCGTCCCGCCCTCGCCGACTGTCCCACGTCTCCGGCTCGAGACGCCTGCCGTTCGGCTGCTCTCGCTTCCATGGCAGGACGCGGAGCACGTCCGGTCGCTTGGCACTTTGATCGCGGGCTTGCTGGTTGGGGAAGTGGTAGGCGAGGATCTGGGGACTGTTGAGGCTGAGTGGGGGATGTGGGATCAGGAGAGAGGGGATTGGGACGGGCAGATGCTGGGAAAGGTGGCTGGGGCCGCTGGAGTCGAGGTGGACGATCTGAAGCGGAAGCTGGTGGTCGAGAGGGAGGAGAGGTCGTCGAGGACGGTGTCAGCGTACTGGGCGCAGAGGTACGGGTTCGGCGAGGGGTGTCAAGTCACAAGCTGTCAGTCCTTTCTTCTCACTGAGGCACGCCTTCGCCAACTGACACCGCCGCACTTCCGAATCATCCAGTCATTCCACTCCATCTGGCAACCTATCTCTCCCTCCGCCCGTCACCCCGCGACGCCGTCCTCGCCCTCAACACCCTCGACGCCCTCCTCATCCCGACCACCTCCTACAGACCATCCTACCACCACAACCTCTACCGTCACCCTGCCCAACCTCCCACCGAAGAACCTATCTGGATCGCAGCCGTCACAGACCGCAACGGCGACTCCGCCAGGACCTTCATTCGCGACTTGTACGCCAACGGCTCGTGGAGCGTCCTGAACCAGCTCGTGTCTGTCGTTGCGCCGGGAGGATCGATCGGGTACGATGATAAGCTGTACGAGTTTGTGTATCTGATGCTGGAGGTTTATGAGCGGGGTGTGACGAGAGGGGTGGCGAGGTTTGAGGGAGGGGTGTTTCAGGAGGAGTTCAGGGATCTGAGGGCGAATCCGAGGTGTGTCTCTCTTTCTTCGCAAGAGTTCCTGTGCAGACCGAGCTGACCTGACTCTGTGATCGCTTTGCTGGATGGCAGATGCCTGATCGAGTCCCAATTCATGGCCTTTCGGACTCGGTACTCGACCATCGCGACCTTCCTCTCTTCGCCACCGGTGACGATACAGCCCGTCGTACCTCCTCGGACCGCACTTGGGCCAGTGTACGACGTCTTCTCGACCGACGCTTTGCCAGATCGGGTGCTCATCGCTGGGAGCTTGGCGAACAGGTGCGCTTCGTTCGTCGGCTCTATACCAAACCAAACTCTGAGGCTGATCCGACCTATCCATGTCCACTCGTTCAGTCCTGCCTGCGCTTCCGTCCTTTCCGACATCTTCAACGCACCCGTCTATACCCACACCCATCCTCCTAGCTCTTCCAGCTTCTCCGCCACCGCTCTCGGTTCAGCTTACCTCGGTCCGTCTCTTTCCCTTTCTCCGGGCCCTTTCCACTCCCCTCCCACTGACCCCCCTCTTCTTTCTCTTTTACACAGCCCTCTGGTCCCACCACCTCTCCCTCCACCCGACCTCCACCCTAACCTTCCCTCAACTCCTCACTCCTCCCTTCGGCACCCCGCCTCCCCTCCGCCGCGCCCGGTCTTCCACGCACATGCTCCGCTCCGTCCCTTCTCGCTCGCGGTTGAACGATCAAGAGATCACGCCGGTGCACTCGAGACAGACAACTGCGTCGTCCGGGATGGACGGGTCGACGTCCACGGGAGTGACGTCTGTAGATGGAGCAGGTGGGGAGGTGGGCAAGGATGTGGGGCGTGGACTGAGGAAAGTGGCAAGTCCCGATCGAGATGCGTGGAAGGCGTATGAGAGTATGCTGGGTGAGTGGGCGAGGTTGGAGGAGATCGCACAGAAGGGGTGGGTGCGACGATAGAGATGGGTGCTCTGGAGAGCGGGTGGGAGAGAGACGATACGATAATGAATGCGCGTGCTTGAGCGAGATGGGCATGGTCGAGAGCGGGATTGAGATGGATGGCGAGAGACGGTCTCGGAAGACGGAATCGAGCTGGAGACGGCAGAGAGGAGACGCTATGATGCAGGAATTTTGAATCAAGATGCGGAGCCCCAGCGAACTGGATGAGGTTACGAAGAAGGGGACACTAAAAGATTGTTCCTCTCGTCTACAGAAATCGATGATTCTTGTGATGACGTTTGCTTATCGGACAGGCGCGAGTGAGAGGAAGGGTGAGCTCCGTCTCCCTCTCTTCTGCCCGAGCAACGTCCACGATGGCCCCTACGACCGAATCCGACGCAGACTGGGAGGAGATCCCCAGCTCCGCCTCCTTGAAGAAGCAGCTCAACCCCTCTGCAGCCCCGCTCAAAGCTCCGGCTCCGAAGAAGACGAGCTCGCCCACGAAGGATGCCGCTGGACCGCCCATCTCGTCCGCCGCTCCTCCAGCAGCCCAGCCAACCGCCATCACTGCTACGACCCCGCCCGCGCAGGTAGCCAACAAACCTCAATTTTCCAACACCCTGACCATCCTCTCCTCCTCGGACGTCTCCACCGTCCTCGCCTCGCTCTCGCTCTCGTCCCTCCTCGACTCCCAATCCGCCGCCTTCACCGCCTACTCCTCCACCACCTCCCTCACCTCCCCCATCCAAGTCCCCCCTCGCATCTCGCTCAACCTCCCCTCCCACACCTCCCTCTTCATGCCCGCGCGCGCGTCAGCCGTAGGCGGCTCAGCGATCAAGATCGTCTCTGTTCCTTCGGAGGGATCATCGGACACCTCCGGCATCCCGGGAACGACGGTCCTGTTGGATGAGGCGAGTGGGAGGGCAGAGGCGGTGGTGAACGCGAGTGAGCTGACGGGGGTGAGGACTGCTGCTGGGTCAGCGGTGGTGAGTAGGATGTTGCTTGGGGAGGGGGGGGGGAGGAGGAAGATGGTGGTGTTTGGAACGGGGGTGCAGGCGTTCTGTAAGCCCAGACTTCACTTGATGTTCTTCTCTATCGAGTCGTACCAGACACTGAACTGTTGCGTTTGATGATGGTCTCTGGATATAGGGCACGCCCACCTCCATCTCCAGCTCTTTCCCTCCCTCACCCACCTCGCCATCCTCGCTCGTCCTTCCTCCAACCCCACCCCGCGCCTCCAAGCCCTCATCTCAAAACTTCAGCCCCTCCACCCCAACGTCCACATCACCCACTCCTCAGTCGACAACTATGACCGCGGCCAAGCCGTCCACAACGCAGACCTCATCCTCTGCTGCACCCCTTCAACCTCCCCCCTCTTCCCACCCACCCAACCCCGCTCGGGGACCCACATCGTCCTCGTCGGATCGTACAAACCACACATGCTCGAGGTCGACACGGAACTGATCAGAACAAGGGCGGGCGTGGTGTTTGTAGATAGCGAGGAGATGACGCGCGTGGAAGCGGGGGAGTTGCAGGGGTTTGAGGGGGAGGTGTGTGAGGTCGGGTCTATGCTGGGCGAGGGCGGAGAGGGCGAGGCGAGGAAGAAGTGGGAGGAGAAGAAAGATGGGGGGGATCTGACGGTGTGGAAGAGTGTCGGATTGGCGGTGCAAGACGTTGCGATCACGAGGCTGGTGTATGAGAAGGCGAAGGAGATGGGACTCGGTGTGATTGTGCCTGAGTACTAGTTCTTTCGTTTCATGATGCTTGGAGCGTAGATGGAGGACGAAAAAACATATATCATGGATCTCCGACGAGATGATCACCGACTTTCCGCCCGTTCCCGTCCAATACCTCTGTGTCGACCGCCGCAAGTTCGGCCTCCTTCCGTTTCTTCCTGACCTCGAGCTCCCGCTTCTCCAACCCCTCCCACGGCTCGTTACATACGCACGGACACGGATCCGTCGGCATGAGGAAGGTTCGTTGCTCGGCTGGTTGGTAGTCCGGCAGGGTGACAGAGTCGGGGAAGGCGCAACATCTACGAGGCAGACGAAAGAATTGATCAGTACGCAGGAGAGCGAGGTGGAAGGATGAGTGAGGGAAGACAGGTCAAGAGACTGACGAGCAGATGACGATGGGGCGGCGGAGGAGGGTGATGGTGGAGACGGTCTCGTCTTCTGAGGCGGGTGTAGACGCAGGAAGCGAGATGACGACGTCGACGAGGATCTCGTTCGAGACACGAAGGGAGGAGATGGTTCCGGCGTGGGTTGTTGGGCGGATGTGGAAGTCGTCCGGCTAAGAGGCGACCATCGAAACGTCAGCCCCACTTCCAAAGGAGGCATCTCGATCAAAAGAGGGTTGACGCCTTACCATCCTCGCCATCCTCTCCATCCTCCACTCTCCTCCACCCTCCTTCCCATTCTCCCAAAGCACACCCTTCCTACGCATCCGCCTCGCAGCGCCCTTGACGTCGTACGGCCCTTCCGCACCCTCGAGCATGGCGTACGCCTTGCCCCTCGTGAGCAAGTGCGACTTGCCCACGATTTTGCTCGAGGTAATCTCCACCGTCTGCAGGACGTACACGCTGACCGCGAAGACGGTGAGGTCCGGCGGTGGCGAGCGGAGATGGAGGGAGACGTCGAGAGGTGCGCCGACAGTGAGTTGGGAGGAGTGGAGGGCGAGGTGGAAGGGGCCGAGGGAGGGGTGGTAGGCTGTGAGAGGGAGGGAAAGGGAGGAGACTGCATCAACCGAATGAAGAGTGAGTTAGTTTGTGCAAGAAGGGGCAGGCAAAGAAGATGAAACGGGGACGGACCACCCTCGTCTCGTGACGGCACGCTGACCAGCTTGAGATACGCCTCATCCTCCATCGCTGTCCTGCCCAGCCAGCCCTTCTTTCCCCCCATCAGCTGCGCGATAATATCGTGCCTTGCCGAACCACAAGGCGTCCTGTTGTATGTGGCCGTGGATGCAGGGATCGTGATGCTGAACTCGAAGCTGCCCCCACCGTCAAAGCCGATCACACAGTCTATCAGCATCGACGACAGTCGGATCATGCAGAGATTGACTGAAGATGACTCACCTGTTCAGTCCCGCTTTCAGTCGCACCCCATCTGGTCCTTCTCCGCCCAGAACCAGTTCCCGGCGGAAAGTCTTGCTGTCCTCCACCCTTCCACCATCCGAAGGGAAATACAGCTTCTGCTTCCCAACAGCCATCACTTTTACGCCCTGTACCGTCTTGTCTACACTCGATGTGACATGTACGAACCCGTTCACTCGCCCCTGGTTACCAGAACCAAACCCAAACGCGACGCGGATCAGCAGCGCTTCTCGATCAGTGACGAGTGGACAAAGCCAACTTACATCCTTGCCCGGTCTCAGCACCTCCCCAGTCACCGTACATATCGTCGGCGGATGGAGGAAGACAAACTTCTCCATCAGGGTGATGTGGACGGCGTCCTTGGTGATGTCGAACCTCCCTTGGGGTGCATGGTCTGCCGGGAAGACGCCTCGTTGGCTGATGACTTGCGGGGAGGAGAAGAGCGCTGTATGCGGATCGAGGGAATCTTTGGCCGTTGGAGCGAGGTAGTCTGAGAGGTGGGTAGCAGGGGGTGGAGAGCGGGGAGGGGAGAGGTCGAACGAAGTTGCGGCCGAGGTCGAGGTTGAGGTTGAACGTGAGCTGGAGGTGGATGCGAGAGAGGGAGCGCCGGTCGAGCGCGAGGAGGATGAGTGGATAGAGGGTGTAGGAGAGTAGGAAGGTGGTGAGGCGGTTGAGGTGAAGGAGGACATGGTGAAGGATGGGTTGAGCTTGGGAGGAAGAGGGTGTGACTCGTCGGAGAAGGCCTGCTTGAGCTGCAGGACAGCAGAGAGAGATACGGCGGTCGAGGAGGTCAAAGCTTTGCTCGAGAGGTCTCAACGGAGACTGTAGAGAAGGTGCGCGAATCGAGGAGTCCTCGCTTGAAGTCTGTCGGAGGATGGACGTGGTCGGGCGGAAGCGAAGAGAAAGGCCGTGAGCTCGACCGTCGGCGGGAGTCGCGCACTCAGTAGGAGCTGACACGAGTCGCAATCGCGTCGAATTTTCAGGCAGTAGCAAGATTCCAGGTCATGGGCGTGTACCATCATCAGAAGAAGGGCCGGTCTCGTGCATCTCGAACATCGCTACTGACGAGTGCAGAGCGAAGGAAGAGTCGACCCGCCCGGCCTCGCGCGCCGACTGTCCTCGTCTGCCCCGCAACATCGACCCTCGCCATGAGCTCTCGCCTGGCCTCCCTCTCCATCAGCCCACGCGCGTCCTCGTCCTTGCACGCCCGAGCACATCCGTACGCTCGTCCTCCTCCGTTGACTCGTCCCGACACGGTTGGGAGCTCGAGCTCGGCCGCGTTGTCGATTGTCCGGCCTGGGGGAGATGGGGAAGCTGGGGCCGGACGACGAGGCCATCTCCGATCCCTCGCAAGCCGCATAAGGCAGAGTGGCAGTTACGACAGGTCGACCAAGAAAAGCAAACATACACTACAGGTGAGTAGAAGCTCGCCTTAGGGCCAGAGAATCGTCCACAGGGATCAAGAGCGGACCTCGAGCTGACCCGGAGCTCACCTTCCCTCCTGCCTCGTCTCGTCTCCTCTTTCCTCGTCTTCAACTCCTGACTCGCCCATCTCGATCTCGATTGCGCCTCTGTAGCGTATCAAGCCGAGCGCGCAAGCTCCTCTCCCCTCGGCGTCGGCGAGGACGTTGTTTGAGCTCGACCTCTCGTTCGCCCCACCTCCATCTGCTCGTCCCCCTCAACCAGTTCACCTCGCACGGACACCACCTCGGGACCATCTACCCTCACCAATCAGACCACTCCCTTTCCTCCAACCACACCAGACGCCATCGTTGCCCTCAGCTCCGTCGCCTCGGAAGCGGACGTCTCCCTCTGCGTCGTCTCGCGCCCCGCGTTTGGTCGTCGCCCCTCCTCCGCCAGCGAGCCCCACCTTTGCACGCGCACAGCCAGTTCAGAACGCTCCCCTCCCCCAGACACGACGGCAACCGAAACAGTCTCGCTCTCGACTACCACCTGCGTTCCTTCAACCTCCAGCGACTCCGACCCAGCCTCAAACATGCACAGACAGCCGGACGGATGCTGAGGTCGAAGGACCGGCGCGAGGCCCGTCGGCGAGGCCGCCTGCGAGCTCGCGACAGAAAGGCAAGAGAGTCAGTCGGAGTCGTCTGATCGTGCCACCAGTGACGACAGGGATGGACTGGATCTTCCGGCCTCCCGTCATCCCCCTTGACGGGGAAAGGGCGCGGACGAAGGAGCGACCGGACCAAGTTCGACCTCCACCGGCCTTCTTTCAGTCCGCATCCGCCTCGCCTCCCCCTCGACCGCCTGGGGGTCCAAAGAAGTCACGACCCCTCCCTCAGCCTCCGACACTGACCTCGTTCGCGAGAGCTCTCCAGGTGGAGCGTCCGCCTTCGTCCCCGTCCTTCGTCGTCTTCGTCCAATCTCCAGGGACGCCGTTCGCCAAGCCGAGACACACGCTGTCCGGCAAGGTCGACCGCAAACGGGCAGCTCGCATGCTCAAGGACAACAGGATTGCATTCTCGAGCCGTGGCCGTAGCCGAGTCGCTGTCCCTGCGCCCTCGCCACACTCGCGGATGAACCCGTTCGCCAAAGGTGTGCCTGCTGCTCGGGCGTTGCGGCCGCCTCCGCTGCCCTCGTCCAAAGGCATTCGCTCTTCTTCTGGAGAGGAGGTCACCAAACGATGGACCGATGCGGAGGGAGATCGGCTGCTGCGATTGCTCGAGACCAGGCGTCCCCGGCCGTCGTTCCTGTCGACTCAGCCATCGCCGTCGCCACCACAGCCGGCGACGTTCGCCGAATCGTCGTTCTTCTTTGAGCATCCCCCGCCGGGACCTCTGTCGCGGAAAGCGAACCCGTTGCCTTTCCTGGCCGTCGCGTCCGCCCCTCCTCGGTTCCTCACCAAGGTGCTTCGACTCAAGAGGGTCGGAAAGTCGTACAACCTGGCATCAAAGGCCGGACCTCACGGGACGATGCTGCTCAAGAAGGTCGCGCGTGCTGATACTCCTCCTCCGCCCTGGATGAGCGCGTTTGGCGCTGCGGGAACGACCACGGTCCCTTCTGCGCCTGCGCGCCCAGCACACTTGTCTTCAGAGACGGTCAGAGTCGCTTTTCCGACGTTTCTCAAGTCGAAGATGCTGTACAAGCAGTCGGAGAAGCCGAAGGCGATCCAGGACACGCGTCTTGCGGCCAGGCGACTCACGATCCCACCTCCCCCGGCGTCCATCTTCGCGACCGCGCCCCCTCCTTGGACGACGTCCGTCTTTAGGCGACTCCCCATCCCACCTCCTCAACGACCCTTCGTCATGCACGCCTTCCAGCGTCCAAACACCGTTGCGCCGTCTTCGCCGCGCTTCCTCGTCGACGCACCCGAGCCTGCCCCGATCAAGGTCAGATCCAGATTCACTCGGCGCCGATGGGTCTCGTTCGCTCGGCGCCGATGGTCCTCGAACGGCAAGGTCCATGTCGAGCGACCGACCATCTTGTTCAGCACGCCTGCGCCGCCGATGATCCCGGAGCGACCAAAGTTTGTCCGGCCGCCTCCGCCCTTGTTCCGTGTCCTCAGGGGCCCGCCCAAGCCTGCCGAGAGGATCTTCGCCCAGCATCAGAGGGAGAGGAAATCATTGGCCGAGATCTACCCTACACCACCCTCCTTCCTCTTGACCACACCCGCGCCGCCGCCAACGCGAGATTTCGCGAAGGTGCGGATCATCCGGGATCGTTCAAAGTTTGTCTGGTCGCCTCTGTTGTCTTCCCCTGTTCTCATGGGCCCGCCCAAGCCTGCGGAGAGGAACCTCGCTCATCGCCGGGGTGACCCAGTGGCCGAGGTCTACCCTAGGCGACCTCCCTTCCTCTCCACCACGCCTGCGCCGCCCGCAGTCTCAAAGTTCGCTTTGCCCAAGAAGGGTGTGGACGTGCGGGTGGTCCGGCCGACGATCAAGCTAGAGGGTCATCAACAGTGGGTGGAGGCGCAGATGGCGGAGTTGTCTGCGAACGCACTTTCGAGACCGCCCGCGTGGCTCAAGGATCTGCCTGCGTCGCCGTCCCTGACAGCAGAGCCACCGACTGTTCCGACTCCCAAGAAGGACAAGAAGGCCGTCAGGTCTGCCAAGAAGCTGGAAAAGACCGTCGCAGCACAACCTCGGTCCTCGATCTCGCCACCGCCGCCACTCCTCCCGCCGCCGACGAAGACGGCGCCTCATCTGGATGCAGACGTCGCCGTGCTTATCGCAAGGCCGTCGCTTGATGCTGCTCCGATTCCCGTCCCGAAGACCAGGACGTCGAAGCCAGTCTTCCTCGACCAGCTGCCCGTCGTTGCGAAGGACGTCAACGCGCCGCTCATGTTCGACTTCTACCGCTTGGACGGGAACGCGAAGACGACGACGGCCGCGCGAGCGGCTTTGATGTCGAAGGTCCAGAGGGTCCAGAAGGTCGAGATGGTGAGTCTATTGCTCTCTTTCTCTGTCTCTGTCTCTCTCTCTCTCGCTTGCCTCCTCTGCGGGTGCTGATGCTCTTGTTCCCCGCGCGCGCAGGCTCGCACGACGCCCCTTCCCTCGAACCCCCTCCGTTCTCCCACATCCACCCTTTCTTCATCCGCATCTCTCTCCCGCACTCGCGTACGTCCCCCCCTATCGTACCCTCCCTTCGACCTCTCACTCACCCTGCCTTCTTCTCCTCACAGCGCGTCCTCCCCTCCCCCACCTCCGCTCTCTACCCCTCCTACCCTGCACTCACCGCCCATCTCCCTGTCTCCCAACCCGTCGCTTCGACCCGCACCCCGCCAACCTCGTACTTTGGCCTCGGGCTGGCGTTCGCGCGGAACCGACCGACGACGGAGGCGACTCCCGTAGGGACGAGCGCGCTCTTTGATCGAGTGAGGAGGGTGGATATGCTGAGGAAGCCGGTGGGAGGGTTGAGAGCTGGTCCTGGTGCTGGAGGGGTGGGGGGTTTGGGCGGCGGCGGGGGTTTGGGAGTGAGGGAGAGACTGAGGAGTGCGAGGGGGGAGATGGGGTTGGGGATGTAGAGATCCTTCTGGATCCGCCTTCTCTCGCTTAGCGTTGTATCATCTCGAAACTTGTACGTTTAGAGATCAGCATGTGCATGAGAACATCCCAAACAAATCATTCCCCACCCTCCAACCCCCTTTTCACCTCGCACGGACTCATCCAAACCTCGCCATCAGATCACCTAGCGATCCCCACGACCCGCCCTACCAAGCCACCTTTACATCGCACCTTGACTCCCCTAGGGTGATCCCCTCGCGTCAGGACTTCTGCGACCTCTCCACCGGTCGTCTTGCCGGAGCCTTGGTCCTCTTTCTTGATCAGCAGGACGCGTGTGCCAGGCGTGAGGAGTTTGGCGGGTGGAGGGCGGGAGACGGAATATCGACCGTCCGAGACGAAGGCGCCGCTGGTTGATGGTACGCCGGCGGGGATGTGGATCGAATCGGGTGGGAGATGAGGTGGAGCGGCGCGACGTTGAGGGGTTGGGTGGGCGAGTCGGGCGGCGGCGGGGTGAGTCGGCGCGGGGGTGAGTTTGGGAGTGAACGCGGGGGTGTGTGGGTTGGGTGGGGGTGAAGGTGAGGAGAGACCGAGCCAGGCGCGTTCTTCGGGCTGTGAGTGCGAGTGCGAGTGGGGGAAGCGGGTCAGGGTCAAAGGAAGGGAGAAGGAGAAGGAGACGGAATGAGATGAGATGAGATGCGACTTACCGTCAGATCGTCCGGTGCTGGTGCTTCGTCCAGAGAGGTGATGATCGTCTCCTCGACGACCTCGACCTCGACCGCCTCATCGACGCGTTCGTTTGAGGCCTCGGCAGGCTCGTTCTCCTTCCCCTTGCCCTTCCCTCTTCCTCTCTTCTTGCCCTTCTTCTTCTCCCCACCAGCATTGACCCCAACCTCTTCCGCCTCTTCGACGACGGGCTTCCTCGGCTCGACATACCGAATCTCCAACCCGTCCACATCCAGAAAGAACCTCCCCTCTCTCTGCCTCGCGCCCAACACCTCCCTCACCCTCTCACTCCGCTCCTCCTTGGTCGGATACGCCATCCTCGGCGGCTTGATCCTCCCCTCGTACAACTCCGGACTCGGCACCCTGCTCGGGCCCTCCTCCGTTTCGCTCCCCCCAGGTGTCGTCACCGTTCCAGGCCGCTTGACAAACGTCTTTATCTCGAACTTCCCCGTCTTTGAGTTCAGACTCATCACCTTTCTCTTCCCTCCCGCCTCGGCATCCTCCCTCTCCTTCGTTCCCTTGACGATCCCAGCAGCAAGCACAGGGAATTTCCCCCCTCCCGACTCGCGCCAGAGGTTCTCTTTGCGGAGGTCTTCGAGCCTGTCGCGTTCGCGTTGTTCGGAGGCGAGGAGAGAGGAGAGCTCGTCGTTGAGGGTTGAGAGGAGACGAGTGCGGGTCGTGGATGTGAGGAGGGAGGAGGAACAGGATGGACAGGGGAGGTGAGGGGGTTGAAGGAGGCAGAGGGGAAGGGAGCATGAGGGGCAGAGAGGAGTGTAGGGCGAGAGGGGATGCACACGAGCTGAGGGAGACGACAGAAGGAAGTTTGCGTCAGCAAGAGACAAGTGTGGCGGCAAGGTGGCGAGGACGGAGTGAAGGCCGTGAAGCGAGGCGGGGAGTGAGCTCACCTTGACAGAAGCACCCTCCCTTTGCCTTCTTGAGCTGTCTCTTGCCCAGCGCATGCACGTTCGACCCTCCTGCCTCGTCAAACTCTACGCTCTCGACGTCCCTGATCCTGATGGAAAGGGCCTCTGCCTTCTCGCTGAGCTTCTCTGGCTTCTTGCCCTCTGCCTTGACCGGCTTGGCCCCTCCACCGAGCATGTCAGACAGGACGGCCCCTCCTGCGTGGTTCGCCTTGGGCTTTGCCTGGGTGATGCGCACCCCTGGGGTAGCGTGCAGAGGCTGCGGGGTCGACCGGCGGGTGGTGGGAGCTGACTGGGGTTCACGGGTCTTTGACTTGAGGATCGTGCCCATCGGACCAAACGCAGAAGAGTAGTCGGACGACGAAGAGCCAGAGGGCGCGTCGGGTGACTGGTGTGGGCGAGAGAACGACGAGGACGACCCTGGGCGGGAGGGAGGGTTCGAACGAGACATGTCGGGCAACGAGGAGGGGGAGGTGGGCGAGAGCGAGGGGAAGATGACGAGGCTCGACAGCTGAGAGCGAACGTGGTGACACAACGTCAGACGACTTGTTACTCGTATAGTAGAGAGCACGTCGAACGTACACAGAAATCCGACTCGAAGCGGCCAGCAAGGTCAGGGAGAGAGTGGAAGGTAGAGCTTCTGTAGAGGCCGACGAGCTCGTCGGGGAAACGTCGAGCTCACCCTCCCGGAGCCGAACCGCATCCGACCCTGACTCGCTCCCTTCGCACGGTCACCATCCGCAGACAATACATCGCCGGAGTCGTACGTGCAACCTCAATCGTCCAGGGCCTGATACTCGATCTGACTAACTGGCTGACTCGGTCCTCTCGCCTGCCGGGGTCTTTGGCTCGCCAGAACTGTCGCGTCGTCTCATCCTCCTCTTTCTGATGCCTCCATCCCGGCGCCAGGCCCGGCCTCGCAAGCTCCCCATCGACGTCATCGAGCGAATCCTCCGATATACGTTCCCTCTCAGACGCCTGGTCAGCAGCTCGAAGGAGATCAGTCCACCTCGAGGGTCGACGGCCCTCCTTCGCGTCTCTCGCTCGGTGCGCGCGTACTGCCTGCCACTCTTCTACCGGTCCGTCACCATCGCAAAGCCATCAGACTGGGTCGCATTCTTTGGTAGAGGCAAAGGCATCTTCGTGACCGGAGGCTACTCTGGGACCGAGCGTTGGCGGATGGTCGACGAGCTGGCCATCTACGTAGGCGCGAGGATCCCTTGCCCCAAAGAAGGCATCCTTGCCAAGGTCGGAGACAGAGTCCTCGTCGAGCTCGACATCCCCATCTGTGCGAGGCAGCTGTCACGCCTGGTCATCCTCGATCAAGTCCCCGAAGATCTCAGCGAGGACGACTACGGTGACGCTGGAACGGACAACACAGGCGTCGCCGACTTTGGTCTCCGCACCGCTGCCTCTCCACATGGCCTGCCCGATGTCAAGCGCGTCCAGAAAGTGCGTTGGGAACGGGCCGGAAAATCATGGGACCTGATCTCAACCATCCGGGAGGAGGTCATGGCCGATCTAGACGACATCATTCTAGAGGAGCGCGGAACACACATGTTCCACATGATCAAGCAGATGTACCCGGACAAGATCAATACATCGTTCAACAGCTGGAAAGCACTGCACATCAGCTGGCCCGGGAGGTACCACACGATCGACCCACCCGCTCATTGGGAGACCGAGCTCCCGCCTGCGATCCACATCAACTGGGTTCACGAGCACACGTTCTGGAGCATGATCACCGGCAAAGACGAGGACACCATCGGAACGCTGCTTGAGGTCCACCGCTTGCTCCCTGGAGCAGTCGGAAGCCTTAATAACTTCCCGCGCGGTGTGCTGGCGGAGCTCTCGCGTGTGTTGGACGAAGGCGAAGATGATCCGGACGAGGAAGACGACAGAGAACCACATGGGTCTTGGAACTGGACAGAGCCAGGCTCGGGCAAGTCAGTCGAGCACTACATCCCATGACGACTCCAGTAAGTTTGGATGCCAACCGTGTCCACGCGACTTTGCCCTTTCAAACCCGACTGACCATCCTCTTCTCTCCTCAGCCGCGCCCTCTGCCCGCACGCGGTGCTTCTGGTCCACGCCTGAACGCCTCTCGCCTCCTCGTTGCGCACGACATCTAAGCCGGCCATCGACTTCTCATCCTCTCCCCACCATCCCCACCCCACCCCATCCCTTCCCTCCCCTCATCCCATCCCCGTCGACGATCATGCTGGCTCAAATCGTCCTCCCTCTCACGTGGATTATCCTCTCGCGCACCGCTCGAGCCGGTGTCGCCATCCTCGACACCCCAGGCTCGTTGGTCACCTGCGAGCCTACCATGCTCGTACGTCCTGTCGTTCTTCCCTTGCCCGCCCTCCCGTCGGCTTCGCTGACTCTGTTTGTTCGTTTGTGCTATGCAGCACTGGGATGATGGAGTCTCGCCCTACTATCTCAGCGTTCTCCCTGGAGGAGAGCCGAACGCGCCAGCGCTAAAGACGTTCACGCAGACGGACGGGAACACTCTGACGTGGCTCGTTGATCTTGGTCGGTCCCGGTCCTGCACTCCTCACTTTCACCTTAGTCAATCCCTTGCTGACGTTCTCGTCTTCATCCCACAGATCCGGGAACCTCAGTCTCTATCGCCCTCAAGGACTCGACTGGAGCGATCGTTCGTGCCCTCTTCTCGCCTCTCACGCTCAGTCCACCCACACATCACGACCCACTGACTGTCCCGTCCCCTTTCTGGCTTCGCAGACCTACGCCGCCGCAGTGACGATCATGCCCGGCAAATCCTCCTCCTGCGTCGACTCGTCCACCAGTGTCGCCCAACAGATCGCCGATCCGGCCACCCCGTCTTCGCCCTCGGAGACCGCCTCCTCCGAGTCGCCCACTTCGTCCGCCTCCGACGACACCGCTTCCTCGACTGCTTCCGCGGAAGCGAATGAGATCGCCAGCGAGGTTGTCGCGAAGGACATGTACGCCCCTCTTGCCCCATCTCCCTCTCTTCCCTCCCTCACCGTGACTGACTCTGCTCTCTACTTTCATATCGCGCAGCTCGCCGACCTCGTCCGCGACCGAATCGGAGCTCGACGCACCCGCCTCCTCTCCTATTGCGTCGACTACATCGGTCGGGCCGTCCGCCTCCGCCTCGGTCCTCATCTCCCGGATCGTCTCGTCGGTCTCGAACAGCGCGGCGACACACTCGCACTCGGCCGCTCTTCCTACTGGGACTGCTCAGGTCGGAGCGCTCACTGGTGGAGCGCGTGGACAGACCCAGAAGGGGATGACTTGGGTTGCGGGCGCGATGGGAGTTGTGGCGGGTGTGGCGGTGATGGGGCTTTGAGAGTCAGTCGGATCTCTGCGGAAGGGAGATAGGAGGGGGTGATGATAGCTTGGTTTTGGATCTGATCGTGTCTCTGATATCATGCTCTTTTGCCAAAAAATCTCACTGCAGCGCTCAAAACATTACTCTGTTTGGTGACGGAGAGAAACGAAAAAAAGCTCTCTTTCGTATCTGTCTATACACACTATCTCCCCCCTCTTCCTCACACCCCCACTCTAGACCAACACCAAACTCGCCAACGTCGCCTCACTCCTCACCACCTCCAACGCCTGCTCGACCTCCAACCTCCTCCTCGCCTCCCTCAACCAATCGCCCGCCAACACCCCCGCCCACCCCTTCAGCCCGTTCACCTCCCTCGCCGCTCCATCCAGATCCTTCCTCCCCAGCTTATCCTCCGCCCGGGCCAACACACTCGCCACGTCCTCGCCCTCCACGTTTCCACGCTTGGCGAAGAGGAGAGGGGAGATGACAGCGGAAGCGAGGTGCGAGAGGACCCCGGAGTCGGGGGAGGAGGTAGGGACGAGGGAGACGGAGCGGATTCGTGGGGCGACGCGGGTGGTGAACCAGTGGGAGAGGTCGGGGAGGGTTTCTACGCCGGTGGAGGAGACGGAGTGAGGGATGGAGGAGAGGGCGGCGGAGATGGCTGAAGAAGAGGATGAGGAGGTGGAAGGGATCGAGTGGGAGAGGGCGGAGAGTTGGTTCGTGAACGGTTGGCGGGGGGTGTCGAGCGCGGACTGGACCGCTCGGAGGGCGGACCAGAGGGTCTGTCGATCGTGAGAGAGAGAAAGGGAGGTGAACAGATGTCAGTTCGGCGCGACCCGGAATGAGAAAAACGGCGAGACGAATGTGCGACTTACGTGCAGCTTGACGTTCTCGTCGAGAACGGCCGAGTTGTCGAGCGTGACCTTCTCGAGATCCTTGAGGCCCTTCTCGAGTCCCTCGAGCTTGCCGAGTCGGCCTCCTCGCTCCGTCTCGACCTGGACCTTGATCTCCCTCATCCACTTCCTCTGCAGCTCGATCCCCTGCGCGAGCACCTCCTCCTTCAGCCTCTCGTTGATGATCTCGCTCTGCGCCTCCAACTCCCGCTCGAGCTTCTCCCTGAACACCTCGACGAGCCGTCGCCTCTCGTCCTCGACGACACCCTTCCATCCCTCCTCTCGCTTCTCGAGCTCACCCTCGAGCAACGCCTCCTTCTGCTTGAGCTCGTGCTCGTACTCGACCCGACGCTGCTCGAGCCCAGCCTCGAGCTGCTTCTTTGCGTCGTCCTGGACCTTGTGCAGTCGACCGCCGAGCGCCTCGAGATCGCCGACAGCGTTGTTGATGAGCTTCTTTGCGGACTCGGCGGCAGTGTAGGACGAGGTGCTCGGTGCCGAGGCGGGTCCTCGAGACGAGAGGTACGAGGCGAGCGAGTCGATCGTGGATGCGAGCTGAGTGATGATCGGCTCCGAGGCAGAGAACGACTCGACCTTGGGCGCGATCAGCGGGAGGTCCGAGGTGGTCTTTCCGGCTCCGGACGACTTGGGGACAAAGTAGCCAGGCGGGGCCTCGAACCCGACGGGGAGCGGTCCAGTCCAGGGGATCTTCTCTCCTGCGTTGGGGTTCTTGACGTGCTCGACACCCTCCTTGATGTCCTCCTTGAGCTCGCCGGCCTTCTGCTCGACGTCGTGCTTGGCCCGGCCGAGGGCGGTCTCAGCCTGGTTGACGAGATCCTCGACTCCCTCGCTGAAGACCCACGATCGGGCCTTGACGGCGTCCTTTGCCTTCTGCTCTCGGACCTTTGCGTCGTCAAACACGTCGGCGGCGGCCTCGGCGGCGTTGGCTCCGGCGGCCTTGAGCGACTCGATTCCCTTAAGAGCCTCCTCCTTCAGGTCGACGATCGAGAACGCAGGAGCAGCCTTCTGCAGGTCGTGCGCCTTCTCAACGACGGCCTCCTTGAGGTCGTGTGCCTTCTCGGCAAGCGTTGACTGGGCCTCTCCAGCCTTGGTCTTGACGATCTCTGCGTCCTTCTTGACCTCCTTCTGGACGGCGGCAACGTCCTTCTTGACCTCCTGCTTGACGGCCGACGCACCCTTCTGGGCCTGCTGCTTGACCTCCTCGGCCTTTCTGGCAGCGTTCTGCTTGACCTCCTCAGCCTTCCTGGCCGCGTCGTCCTTGACCTGCTCGGCCTTCTTTGCCGCGTCGGCCTTCTTCTGCTCGAGCACGAGCGCAGAGTCGTCCACCGGCGCGAACGCCTTGGCTCGTGCGTTCTCGGCAGGGGTCGGCTGAGGGGCAGCGACAACGTCCTTTGCCTTTGCGGTTGCCTCGTGCGTCTTTGCTGTGGCGGCGTCTTTGGCGTCGGCGGCGGCCTTCTCGACGGCGACCTTTGCGTTGGCGGCCTTCTCGGTGATCGACTTCTGGAGCGCGGTCAGACGCTCGTTCATATGCGCAGGGGCGGCCGAAGGGGTGGGAGGGTCGTACATCTGGCCGGTGATGCCTCGGTAGGCCCGCTTGGTGCCGCTGCGAGGACGAAAGGGAAGCAGGGGAAGGGTCGATGAGCTCAACCGTTCCTTCCGCCCATCCGGGCCGTCCTCCTGCAATCCTCTCGCAGTCCAGCCCCGACCCTGAAGATGTATGATGCATGTGCTTACTCTGTGATCCTGTTGTATGCGTCCACGATGGATGCGACCCCGACCTTGTCGAGGTCGTTGTCGTCTGCCCATTCGTAGATGGACGCTCCTCCGGGCACGTACTGCGTGTACACCTCCTCAAACGTGTCGTTGTGGAGAGCGACATACGTAGCAATGATGTACGAGTTCAGCCTGAATAACGAAGAGGTGACCAGGAACGCATGGGCGAGGAGAAGCAGGGAACGGAGACGGTCTGTTCAGCTCGAGCATGGAGGGGCGTCTGTATGGAAGAGAGCTCAAGAGACTCACACGGTGAACAAAATCCAGCCAGCCTTGCCCTTGTACGACCCTCCTCCTCCTCCGTTCGATGAAGGTCGGCTGACGACGATCGGCTCCTCGACAATGACCTCCGAGGTAGGAGGGATCACGGGCACGACAGGCGCAGACGAGCCAGGAGCCTGGGTCGCAACCGTCGGCACCACTCGAGCCTGCAGGGGAGCCTTGGTCGCAGGAGGGATCGTCGAGGTGGACGACAGAGGAGAAGGGGTAGCTCCAGGAGGGATGGCGTAGGACTGGAGGCAGGTCGGGAAGGCGGGGCAACAGAGTGAGCTCGGACAGAAGAGGGAGGACGAGAGATGGATTCCGTTAGGGCAGACGACTCACCCGGAGAGCAGCAGGGAACGGCTTGGCGGACGCAGCTGAACGGGCAGAGAGAGAGGCCCGCTGGGCCAGGGAGGTCGAGATCGGCATCCCGGAGAAGAAAGGAAAAGAGCAAGTAGAACGGAGAAGGGAGCAGGAGACGCGGTTGAGGGCGAATCGCAAACTCGGATTCCGTCGGGCGTCATGCTCCTCGTTCCATGCTTCGTGACTTGCGTTGTGCTTCGCACCAAGGGAGGGATCGGGCGAGCTCATCTAGTCTACCGTAACGCTTTATGCTGCGATCGGGATTCGTCTCGAGCTTGTCTTTCCATACTCCCGGACGGTTGACTTCGAACTACATCCTTATCTGCTTCTCCTCTACCTCCTCGTCATAGCACATGTCCCACCCCTTCCGATCTGAGAGAACCTAGATAGAAACCGAGAAACCGACGGAACCAACGCTTACTCCTGGGCAAGGAGCCAAGCGAGGTACTCGGGGAGCTCGACAGCCTCAACGACTGCAACAACGAAGGACACGAGAGGGTCAGTTCGGGATTGAGTGACCATGGATACAGAGATGACTCACCGATGGGCATGAATCCGTGGTAGACTCCGCACAGCTCAGAGCACTGGCCGAAGAAGAGTCCTGAAGAGTAGCACACAATGGAAGAAGTCAGCCCTCCCGTTGTCTCCTTCCCCCTCCTGTTCCCTCCCGTCTCTTCCGACGATCTCTTGACTCACCCTTTCGCTCGATCAGGGTCGAGGTCTGGTTGAGTCGTCCTGGCATGGCGTCCATCTTGATACCGAGCGCGGGGACGGCCCAATCGTGGATGACATCGGTCGAGGAGAGGATGAACCGGGTGTGGGTCTCGATGGGGAGCACCACTCGGGCGTCCACGTCGAGCAGTCGGGGCTGTCCGTCGGCAATCTCGTTGTCAGGGACCATGTACGAGTCGAACGAGACTCCTCCCTCGTCGGCGTGCGCGAGGAGCGAGGTGCCAAAGTTGGCGAGCGAGCTGAGCACGAGGGGGAACGGAGGCGCGAGAGGTTGCATCCGGACAGGCGAGCGTTCAGAGCGAGAGGGGAGCATCGGCGTGAGTTGGAGGGGAAATGGAGCGTGTCGATGGTGGGAGCGAGTGACGCGAGGGTGCCAATGCGATGCAGGCAGCGTTGATGAGGCGAGGCATGATGGGAAGAGGGCGGAAGAGAAGGGAAGAGGGGGGGGGCGAGGTCAGCTCGAGGTCACCCTTCCAAACCAGATGAACCGCCAGACGTACGCCTTGGTGGCCTTGAGGACGTCTCCGGCCGAGATGTTCTTCTCGTTCATGTAGTTGTTGACGTTGTAGGCAGCAAACCTGTACGACCAGACCAGCCAGACCGAGACGAAGGGAGGAAACGGATGTCAGCTCTCCCCTTCCTTCACGAGCCTACGCCAGCCTGGCCTTCCCACCACCATAGAAGGAGATCGGACTCACGCTCCAGACGCGGCAAGGACTACGTTTCCAGCGACGGCAGCAGAAGGAGCCGATCGAGGAGCGGACGAGAACGCCTGCAGGACGGACCCAAGAACGGACGAAGGAGGACGGAGCGAGATGTGAGCGGAATCGTCCACTCGCCAAAGCCGAGGCAGCCGACCTGCAGGTTGGAAGGCAGCATGTGTGTCGGAAAGAGCACGTACCCGAGCGGGAATGGTCTTGGCGACGGTGGCAAGGCGGGAGGCGAACATGGTGAGGGAGAGGGAAGACGACGTTGGAGGGCAGCCCGAGAAACGGTTCGTCCGCCGCGACCAACAGGCGAGCTCGCTCGAGAGCGCTCGGACCAGTGGACCTGAGAGTGACTCTCGTTCTCACATCTCCGGGGTCAAAACGTAACAGGACGGAGAGCTTCCTTTCGATTGGTTCTTGTTCTTGCAAAGCATGTCATCACAGATCCTCATCATTCCGACACCCTCCTCCTGATCCATCGACCGCCGCGCCTTCTGCCTCTGTAGTCCTGAAAGACCGAGTCTAACCTCCGAGGGCCTTGACGACGGCGGTGTAGGCCGGCTTCTGGTTGTAGTCGGCGTCCCAAAGAAGGGCCTGTCCGTAGCCACCCTGGGCACTGTGGCAGGTACAAAGGGAATTCAGTAAGATGTATGACAACTGGGTGAACAAAGAGGCTCATACTTACGGCTGGATCCATCCGGTTCCGTCGTCGACACCCCAGATGGTGACTCCGAGGCAGTTGGCGTTCGCGAGGCAAACGCCGATGGCTGAAGGGAAGAGGAAAGAGACAGTGGCGAGTCAGCACGGACGCTCGGTAGCGAAGACATGAGGCTGGGTTGAGACAGGACTAACCCTTGGCGTAGTCCTGGCCCCTGGAGTAGGGGTAATCCAAGAAAAAAGTCATGCACCGTCAGTCGCGGTTTGTCGACGCGGAATGAGGGAGGAAGAGACGCACTGAGCTTGGAGGTTGGCCGACGAGGCGGGCGCCTTGATGGCGACGTCGAGCTCAGTGATGGCGACCTTGAGTCCGAGGTCGGTGAATCGCTTGAGGTTGGCCGCGTAGTCGTTGGGGACTCCTCCGAGTCGGAAGTGCGACTGGAATCCGACACCGTCGATCGGAGCGCCAGCGGCTTTCAGTCGCTTGACGAGGTTGTAGAGTCCAGTCGACTTGGCGTTGATGCCGTCCGTGTTGTAGTCGTTGATGAACAGGAGCGCGCTAGGGTCGGCAGCCCTGGCGAGCTTGAACGCCTGGACGAAGGCCTCCTCGCCGAGGAGTCGGGTGTAGACGTCGTTTCGGAGCGAGCCGTTCTCTGCGAGGGCGAACAAAGGGCGAAAAGGATCAGGTCAGTATGGTGCAGATAACGATCGCAGTCTCGCGAACAAGTTCACTTACCCTCGAAGACTTCGTTGAGAACATCCCACTGAGCGGTTCGGCCCTTGTATCGGCCGACGACGGTGTTGATGTGGTTGGTCATGACAGACAGCAGGGTGTTCTTGTCCCCAATGTTCTGGACCCACTGGGGAAGCTGCGAGTGCCAGATCCTGCGCGAAGAATGACAAAGTGAGTCAGGATCTGGAAGGAGAGGAAAGAGCGCGCAACAAGAGTACGAACAGCGTGTGTCCTCGAACCTTGGCTCCGGTTGAAGCGGCAAAGTTGTACACCTGCATAAAGAGTGAAGATCGAAGTGAGCGTGTACGTCAAGAGCAGAAGAAACGAGCGCAGGGCGCGACTGACCGCATCGGCTCCCGAGAAGGTGAAGACGCCTCGCTGTCCCTCTGTGGCGTCCCACTTGAGCTCGTTCTCCTGCAGAAAGTGAAGGAAATGGCAGCAACCAGGGGGTCAGAAGGGGCAGGGAGAGGTCCTTGCGCGTGTCAGGGACTCACAGGGGTAACGTAGCCCTGCGATCGAAGAGTCGGGACCAATCAGCATCAGTTGTGGTCATGGCGGCAGTCCTACGGCGAAGAGTCACTCACAAAGTTCTTTCCGACGTTGTTGTAGTTGCTGTTGGAGAGTCGTCCAGCCGAGATGGCGGTTCCAAGGTACTTTCCTGTACGCAGTAACGGGAACAAGAAGTTTGGTCGGTCAGAACGGGTCCCAGCGCGCGTCCTCCTCTCCGAAGTAGCCGGACTCACCCTTCGCGGCCGCGAGATCCCTCAGCGTCGCTCTCTTCTCCATGGGAGAGGCATCGACCGAGGCAAAGAGGAAGGCGGCGAGGGCGACGAGGGCGGAGAATCGCATCTTGGGAGAAGAGAGTGATGGTGGTGGTGGATGGTGGCAGACGACAGCTGCGAGGTCTGGCTTTTGTAGTTGAGCGGGCTGAGGGGCTGGACAGGGGAGCTATGACCGATGGGGCAATGAGAACAACGAGGACGAGGTGAGCGGTCCGAAGGACGGAGAAACTGAAGGTTTGGGGGTCAAGAGAGCACTCACGAGATGAGACCAGACGAGAGCACGCTAAGCCGGCGGCATCAGTGTCGAAGCGGCGAGAAGCCTGGTCAGGTGGACAGGGCGTCCGTTCGGTTCAGCCAGATGTAACAAGACAATCGGATAGCATGGTCTGCGATGCTAATAGAACAGGTCCTGGCGCGGGAGGTCGAAAGGTCCATCCATCGTTCTGGCTGACGGATGAGACGAGAGAGGGCGGTGGCTGAGCCCTGCGGCGTGCATGAGTACTCTCACGTGCGTTGGGCCCTGTTGGTCCGACCTTGTCTGAACCTGAGACACAGGAGGGCCATCATCTGCATGTTCAGCGAGATCAGCCCGGACAGATCAGCGCTGGACCGGACAGCCGTCGGGTTAGGCTCGGTATCCCAACGCAGGCTCGACGACTAGGACATAAACCGTTCAGCTCACCTGACCTGGTCCACGCTGCTAGCACGATACTGATGCAGGCTGTAGGCGGTCCTCGGCGACTGTTGTGGGCGGTCAAGGTGCGGCTAGGGGGCGCCATGTGGGAGGGTGTCGGACCGGAAGAGGGCGAGCAGGGACCTCTGACGCAGCCCAGGGGGGTCTATAGCTCGAGTCGGTAACTGGACCAGCGTCCAGAAACGAGTGCCGAAGATGACCATACTTGGATGGACTGCTCCAGAGCGGTGACCGGTTGTGGAGGAAGCTGGACCGACGACGAGCAGGAAGGCTCGACGCGAGCTCGCACGTCCACTTGCCTTGTGGCTGTCGGACGAGGCTCAGGCAGAGCTTCAGCGAAGGTAGAGAGACCGCGAGGGGTCGGACCGCTTCTCATGGTAGTTGTGAGCTTCGCGGGGTTGAGGTCGTCAAACGACGCGGCCTGCTGGGCAGCTCGTCGAGGTGAGAGGTTGAGTCGAGGGTGTGCGAGCTCGAAGCCATCCCTCTCCTCTGACGTCGACCCCGTCCCACATCCCTCCCTTCCCCTCCCGATGATCCGTCGAGCTCCTACTGCCATCTCTGCCTCGCCCGTGGACGTTGCCGAGGTGGAGGCCTACCTGCAGGCTGCCAAGGAGGCCCTGCACGCAAAGACGGCCGGGTCGCCCAACACGACCGCCAACACGACCGGCGTGTCGATCGAGGAGGACGCCCACCCGCAAGACGCCCACGAGCAAGCAAAGAGGAGGAAGGAGGAGATGACATGGAAGGAGAGGATGGGAGCATGAGCGCTCGAGTATGTCGCACAGGGACGGATCTGGCAGGCGATGCAGGAGGACTGGTTCGTCGTCAGTGTGCTCGCTCGTCTCGACTGATGTTACCGATCCAACACCCGTCCTGACCTCCTGACCTCCGTGTGCTTACAGAGCAGGATAGCTGTCTCGTCTCTCGACACCTATCTGCATCTCGACGTCTGCTGAACGCGCCCATTCGCGTGAGTCCGCCTCTTGCTGTCCTCTACCCCGGCCACTGCAGATTGTCGTGAATCCTTCTCTTCGGCCTCGCTGCTCACCTAGAGCTGATCAATACTCTCACGGTCTGCTCCAGGTGATCTGTCAGACAACTGAGTCGAAGCGAGTCGGACACCAACCGCCTGTGGGCCGAGCGAGGTACCATCAAGAGTGGGGACGATCTCGTCGGCGGTCGAGGCGGATCCTCTGCTACTTTTCACTTTAGTCTGCGAGAGCCTGGGCGGTGCTGCATTGACTCTGTCGATTCCATGGATCGATGTACTGCCAGATTGATTCCAACCAACCGTGCGAGAGCGGCGAGCAAGCAAAGAAGTCACGTCGGCCTCGTCCGCGCGATGCTCTCTCCGCCTACAGTGACCGATCTCTGGCGCCCACTTCGCCGGGTGTAGTGTACACAGCGGCAGTTGAGGCTTCCTACACACGAGCAACGAGTGAGTATTCTGAGAGTCCAATCTGGCGCGCAGAAGGTTGCCCCGGTCAGCGCTCGGAGCGCGGGCAAGCAAACTCTGGGGGCACACTGTGCTGGCTGCGGACCTCCGTGATCGTGTCTCTTCCTTCCTCGGCTGGGCCCTCTCTTTCCTCCAACCTTCTCTCTCCCCCCCTCCACTCCATCGCTGCTCTTCTCCCGTCATGTCTGCCCCTCCTGCCAACATGGTCATCGTACGTACATCTCCCTCTGTTTCCTTGCACGCGCTCGGGAGTGTGCGAGTGTGCAGCTGGCTGATCCGATCTTGCCCCTCGTTTGACACGCTTTCGCCCTCTCCTGCCCCCGCCTTTCTTGCCTTCCCCCTTCCTTTCCTGCCTCGCTTGGTCTTGTACGGTTGTGTAGCAGGACCCTCTCACTTCGATGAAGGCCAACTACCCTTCTCCTGCCGAGTACAGGAAGAGGAAGGTCGCGCTGATCTCTGGTGAGTGCTGAAACACACCCAGTTTCCATCGCATCCGGACGTGTCACCCTCCCGCCCAGGCCTTGACCTCTCGCTGACTTCTTCTTGCCTTGCTCTGCTCGCGTCTCAGGTATCACCGGACAGGATGGGTGAGTGGCATCTTGCATCTTCGCGGTTGTTTTTGTGCCTGGGTGGTCGCGTTGTCGAGCTGGGTGGGAAGCAGACGAACCAGGCACGCGATCTGGCCAGGAGGGGACGACCCATCGCAGCTCGCAAGACTGACACACCTTCCTTTGCACGCGATCGCTTGCTGCATACAGATCGTACCTCACTGAGCTCCTCCTCTCCAAGGGTTACGAGGTCCACGGGTGAGTTGTTCGGCGAGGTGGGCGGGCGATAAGCGTACGAACGAGACTCGAGCTCATTCGCTTGCTTCCTCTCTCTTCCCTCCTTGTACCATCGCAGTATCATCCGACGATCGTCCTCGTTCAACAGTGAGTCTTGAATCTCATGACTCGGAGCTCTGGCTGTCCCTGCTGCGACCTGGCTAGCTTTCGAAGCCAGTCGTTCGCGGTGCCTGAATCGATCTGGCTGACCCTCATCTCTGGCTGTCTCACCTTCGTTGCTCTCCAGCTGGCCGACTGCACCACCTGTACAGCGACCTCCACAACTCGCCAAAGATGATTCTCCACTACGGAGATCTCACCGACGCGACCAACCTCGTGTCCATCATCTCCCAGGTCCTCGTATGTCGCCCTCACCCGAGCCTGCGCGTTCACGTCCATTCGATGGCTGACCGTCAACCTATCTTTCGTACCCACCACTTTGCAGCCCTCTGAGGTCTACAACCTTGGAGCGCAGTCGCACGTCAAGGTGTCTTTCGAGATGGCCGAGTACACTGGAGACGTCGACGGACTCGGAACCCTCCGACTCCTCGACGCGATCCGAACCGCCGGACTCGAGAAGCACATCCGATTCTACCAGGCCTCGACCTCGGAGCTGTACGGAAAGGTCGTCGAGACTCCCCAGAGCGAGAAGACCCCCTTCTACCCTCGATCGCCCTACGGAGTCGCCAAGCTCGTAAGTCGTTGTCCTCTGCTTCTGAAACCTCTGAAGCTATTCGCTGACCATCTCCCTGTGTCCTTCGTCTTAGTACGCCTACTGGATTGTCGTCAACTACCGAGAGTCGTACGGCATGTACGCCTGCAACGGTATCGTGAGTCCTCTCTACCACAGTTCGCATACCATTGGAGTGAATGCGCGATGACTGACCTTGTCCTCTTCGTATGTGCTCAGCTCTTCAACCACGAGTCTCCTCGACGAGGACGAACGTTCGTCACCCGAAAGATCTCTCGAGCGGTCGCCGAGATTGCTGCCGGCAAGCTGGACACGCTCTACCTCGGCAACATCGAGTCGAAGCGAGACTGGGGGCATGCTCAGGACTACGTCGAGGGCATGTGGCGAATGCTCCAGCAGGAGGAGGCCGAGGACTTTGTGCTCGCCACCAACGAGACCCACCCGATCAAGGAGTTCATCGAGAAGGCGTTCAAGGTGGTCGACATCGAGCTTCGATGGGAGGGCCAGGGCATCGACGAGATCGCGTACGACACAAAGACCAACAAGGCCGTCGTCAAGATTGACGAGAAGTACTTCCGACCCGCCGAGGTCGACCTCCTCCACGGAGACTCGACAAAGGCCGAGACCAAGCTCGGATGGAAGCGAACGAGGACGTTCGACCAGCTCGTCAAGGAGATGGTCGAGGCCGACGTCGTCATCGTCGCCAACCCGATCGAGGACCAGAACTAGACGGGTCCCGCTCTCTTGCATCAGTCTGATAGATAGTTAGAGCCGTTTAAGCAGTCAAGTTTGGTCCGGGGGTCTAAGGGCAGCGCGCCTTTCGCCTCATGTTGTTTTGGGTTTCTCGTTTTTGGTCCTTCTTTTTTTTCTCTCTTATCCTCCAAGTCACGATCAGCATCTCGCTTTCCGTCCAGCCCGCTGTAGCAAGTCCGACGAAAACGACCCTAGCACCAGGGCTGACGCGTTGAGAGCCTTGTTGGGCGGAGCCAGAAACGAGGAGGGAGCTCGCGCCCTGGCCATCTCGTCGAGGGCTCCCCTCAACGACGCCATTCGACCCATCCACACGTTCTCGTCCCGTTCCACCCTCTCTCCCGACCTTCTCGCTCCACCCGTAGCGCTTCGAGCTACATCCCTTCACGATGGGAGACACTGGAGAGGTCAGTCTGCCTCGATGAGGGCTGGTCAACGAGCGGAAGGAGAGGGGCGACCTCCCTGATGAGCTCTCCTCGTCGTTTCCACTACCTCATGCTGACTCCTCGGTCTCTCTTGCTCCCTTGCGCATCTACTTGGTCATCCAGGTTGATCAATGGATCGCCCAGCTGCAGCAGTGCAAGACGTTGAGCGAAGCAGACGTCAAGCGACTGTGCGAAAAGGTGCGTTCTAGACTGCTCCTCTCTCATATACATTGCCGCACGACAAACGGAGCTCGTGCACGTCGGGACGAGTATGGCGATTGGCGGTGGTCGCGTCGGGTGCGGAAGTTCAGCGGGTCCTTGCTGGCGAGGGAGAGGACAGGCTCGCAGGAGGGAGGAAACAAGGCGACGTGAGATGACGGACGAGACACATGCAACCCCCTCGCTTCCCTCTGCCCGAGCACGCACGCACGCGACAGGGGCTCAGAGCGTACGCTCGTGCATGCGGACAAAGCTGGCATAACTAAGACGGCACGCTGACTCTTTCTCTCGTTGTTGACGTGCTGTTTGTGACGTGCAGACCCGCGAGGTGCTGATGGAGGAGTCCAACGTTCAGCCGGTACGATGCCCCGTCACCGTATGCGGAGATATCCACGGACAGTTCGTGAGTACAACACCCCGTTTCTGTTCGTTGTGTACTGCTCGGCAACTCCAGGGGAGCTCAGGTTGGCTGGCAGAGGTTGAGACGAGGATCGCCTTGGAACGAGGTCCCACGCGGTATGCGATCGCTGACGAGCTCGCTCTCCTTGCCCCGTGCCCTTGTCGCCCTTGTTCAACGTATAGCACGATCTGTCTGAGCTGTTCCGGATCGGCGGAAACTCGCCGGACACCAACTACCTGTTCATGGGAGACTACGTGAGTGCACTCGGTCGCGACCTCACTCCTTCCTTTCCTGAACGGATCACTCATCTGTCTCTTCCCTCTTCTCTCCTTCTCAACTCGCTGTACCTACCAATGCGGCGTCCCATTGTATCCTTGAACAACTCGACGCGCATCCCCTTCGTCTTATCGCCTGCTCGCTTCCCTGCTGGTCCATCCACTCGCAATGAACCCTCCCCTTTCCGACTCGGCTGGCGTGCTCGCTCTTTAGGTCGACCGAGGATACCACTCTGTCGAGACCGTCACCCTCCTCGTCGCGTCAAAGCTGCGATACCGTGACCGAGTGACGATCCTCCGGTACGTTTGCTTCGGCCATCTGCGAGCTCTTCCAGGCTATGGATCAGCTCGGTGCTGACCTCCTCTTCCTCGCGTCTTCCGCTCATCTGCAGAGGAAACCACGAGTCGCGTCAGATTACGCAGGTGTATGGTTTCTACGACGAGTGCCTCCGAAAGTACGGAAACGCAAACGTGTGGAAGTTCTTCACGGACCTGTTCGACTACCTGCCCCTCACCGCCCTCATCGAGAACCAGGTCAGTCCAGTCGCGTTCCTTCTCAGCACACGCCGTCCTCACTCTCTGACGCTATCTCGCGTGCCCCGTCAGATCTTCTGTCTTCACGGAGGACTGTCCCCGTCGATCGACACCCTCGACCACATCCGCTCCATCGACCGGATCCAGGAGGTCCCGCACGAGGGACCCATGTGCGATCTGCTCTGGTCAGACCCAGACGACCGATGCGGTTGGGGAATATCTCCGAGAGGAGCAGGGTACACGTTCGGACAAGACATCAGGTGCGTTAGCCAGCCGTGGACAGTGTTCTTAGTCGCGAAAGCGAATCGCTGAACATCTGTACTTCCTTCTTGTCCTTTCCAGTGAGGCGTTTAACCACTCAAACGGACTTACACTGGTCGCGCGTGCGCATCAGCTGGTCATGGAGGGTTACTCATGGGCACAGGACGTGAGTTCGCTCTGCCTTCCCCTTTTCTGTTCATACACGTCTGACCAACATCTTTGTGCTTTGCAGAAAAACGTTGTCACAATCTTCTCCGCTCCCAACTACTGCTACCGGTGTGGAAACCAGGCAGCGATCCTCGAGGTCGACGACGCGCTTAAGTACACCTTGTACGTCGACCGTCTCGTTGCCAGCCGCGCTTGCAGCTTCGACTGACCGTCGACTCGTCTACCTCTTCCTCTCCAGCCTTCAATTCGATCCGGCGCCCAGGGCCGGAGAGCCTCTCGTCTCCAGGAGGCCGCCTGATTACTGTGCGTCTTCACCGTCCATCTCTCCGCATCTGACCCTCACATCTCTCGACTGACCTTCACTGTCGCTTTCCATATTCAGTCCTGTAAACGACCCAACGAACGCTCTCGATTTCTTTGTTTCTCTCTCCTTCGCTTTCGCACGCATCACGACCCGTCTTTACCACCTCCGCCCCTCCCCCTTCGACTCGTCTCCTCCTGCATCTGCGCGGATTCCTCGACGTTCGAACTATACACTTCTAAACTTTCTTCTTCAGTTCTCTGCTAGTCTATGGTTCTTGTGAAAGGCTCTGTGGTCAAGCGCTCAGCTCTGGAGGAGAGTTCGTCTCGACTCTCCATCTGGTCTCGTTCCGATGTGTCGCAAGCAGTGCGGTCGGCAGCGGCAGGTCACGTACAGCGTATCGATTGAGAGCGTCTGTACACTGTACAACGGACGGACAGCGGGGGGTTTACAGTAGAACGTAGAGGGGAGGGTCGCGCCCAACGCCGAGCTGTTCGTGTGAGCTCGGCCCTCCCCTCTGTGTCTTCGCTCTCCAACCGTCAGCAACCCCTGGACACTCCGTCCTCCCCGTCACCGTCGGTCTCCTCTCCATCTCAGCCTCTCGTCATTACCTTGCTGCTTGAGCCATCTTCTTGACTCTTGTCTGGTCGCTTGCTTCCCCGCACTGCTCTCAGCTTCCTCCCTCTTCTCCGCCCGTTCAGCGTCCTTCTCGTCTCCAGCATGGCGTCTCGCAACCGAGGCCGCAAGTCCGTCAAGAAGGGGGTCGGGCTTACCATCATGGTCTGTGGAGCCGTGAGTAGAAACCCTCTTGATCTCTCGTTTGCTCGTGAGATGCATGCTGACCTCGAGATGGTCGTCTCCGCTGCCGCAGTCTGGGTGCGTCCGCTCGAGCTCATCAGCTGAGAATGTCCAAAAAGCAGTGTAGCTGACTTTTGATCACTCTGCCTCTTCAGTACTGGCCGGACGACGTTTGTCAACACGCTGTGCGAGTCTGCCGTGCTCGTACGTTCGCTTCCTTGCTCGACGACCCCTCTCCCGAATGTTCGGGGTGAGCTCCGTCAACGCCAGCGCGTCTGACCTCGACTTGCTTTCTCTCTCCTTTCGTAGCCTCACAAGGAGCTCGACCTGCCTGAGAATGCGCATCTCGAGACCAAGATGAAGATCAAGCCCGTCCAGGTCGGTGAGTCCCATCGTCGAGCTGGTGAACAGGGGAAGCGAGGCGGAAGGGGGGGGGGACGGGATGACTTCGTCGGGTCACTCCGCTCTGTCGTAGCGTCGAGAGCGCACCTGGAACAAGCAGACACGAGGCAGGCAAAGATTTGTCTGAGTGTCGTGTGTGCTGGATCTGTGGCCTTGGCCTGCACGGTGTATAACCAGCACGCGGGTTTCTCCCTGGCTGCAACGAAACCCGGAGGGGGCCGAGCTCGTCTGACCCGACGTCTTCCTTTCCTGTCCTCCGCCTGCAGAGCTTGAAGAGGACGGAGTCCGGATCGTCCTCACCATCGTCGACACACCCGGCTTCGGAGACAACATCGACAACTCGGGAGACTTTGTCGAGATCCTGTCGTATCTCGAGAGGGAGTTTGACGAGAGTGAGTCTGGACGCATCCCACGATCTGGGTGTCAGAGCTGACCCTCTGGCGTTGATTGTTTCTTTGCGTGCAGTTCTCGCTCAGCAGAGCCGGATCAAGCGAGACCCGAGGTTCAAGGACAACCGGGTGCACGCGTGCATCTACTTCATTCCTCCGACTGGGTGAGCCACATACCGCGTTCCCGCCTCCCGAAGTTATGTCCAGGCTCACCATTATATCTCACTGGCACTTGACAGACACGCGCTCCGCGAGATGGACATTGAGCTGATGCGCAAGCTGTCCTCGAGGGTCAACGTGATCCCGGTCATTGGACGGTCCGACTCGCTCACGCCGTCGGAGCTCAAGACGTTCAAGAAGCGCGTCATGGAGGACATCGAGCAGTAAGTCTTGCTTGAGCTGAATCCACTCTATGGTGCGCTGACTGGTTCATCGTCGCTGCTTGGGCCTGCAGCTACCAGATCCCGATCTTCAACTTCCCGTGAGTCGCCCGCCCGCTCTTCGTCTTCTTTGCCGGTCGCTGACATTGATATGTCACCTTATTTAGCTACGATATTGAAGAAGACGACGACGAAACTTGTCAGGAGAATCAAGAGCTTCGAGCTTCCTTGCCGTTCGCGATTGTCGGAAGCGAGGAGGAGATCGAAATCGACGGGGAGCCGGTCCGAGTGAGAAGGTATCCGTGGGGAGTCGTCGAGTGAGTCTCGCCGTTCTGTCACTCTCTGTCTCTCTTGCTGACTCAACCTGCCCATCTTTACTGTACCACAGGATCGACAACCCTGGGCACGTGAGTCTGGGATCCGACGTGCCCAAGCGAGGCATTCGCTGACGCCTCATCTTCCTCCTGTCGCCTGCTCAGACCGACTTCTCTAAGCTGCGATCGGCTCTTTTCACGACGCATCTGACTGAGCTGAAGGAGATCTCGAACGACTACCTGTACGTAAATCGGTCTTCATGCTGCTCGACTCCCCAGACTCACGACCCGTCCCGATCTTCTGTTCAGATTCGAGAACTACCGGTCAGTCTCCTTTGGTGTCCTCTGCTTCTTTCTCTGCGAGCTGACTGGACGCTTTGCATCATCTCTCCAGTACCGAGAAGCTCAGCAAGGTGGCGCACATGGACGGGTGAGTCACTTCGACCGCGCATGCGACTTGTCCCGACGCCCGAGATCCGCTGACATCTCCCTGACTTTGCAGCAACTCGTCGATGCAGTCCGAGGACCTCGTATCGCAGAGTGTGCACCTCAAGGAGGAGCAGCTCCGCAAAGAGGAGGAGAAGCTCAAGGAGATGGAGCTCAGGGTTCAGCGCGAGATCGCCGAGAGGAGGCAGGAACTCGTCAGTGTCGCTTCCAGATGCTGACTCTGGCACTCGAGACCGAATGCTGACTGATCTTACTCCTGGATGTCTCTTTTTTCGTACAGCTCGCGAAGGAGGAGAGCCTCCGGAACCTCGAGAGTCGGTTGGCCGCTCAGTCGGTGACCGACTACTAACCCTTCCCGGTCACGTCTGCGACGTCTTTTTTCCATCGCCCCGTTCTTGCTACTCCTCTACCTCTTTGGCATCGCGTTCCCTTCTCTTGCTTGCTCTTCTCGATCTGCTTGGACTTTGTCCCGTTACCCTCTCGCTCTGCGTGTTTTCCGTTCACCCGGTGCTTCACTTGATACCTTTTGCTTCAGCTCGATGACTTTTCGATCGACACCTTTTGACACTTTAATTCAATGGTTAAAGCCCCAGGCAAAGAAAGCTGCCGAGTGGGAGAGCAACGGACCTCTCCTGACACGTCCGTGAGCTCGAACGCGCTCTCTTGAGTCCCTCCCGACGCCATCTTCCCCACCCACCCGGCCCTTGCCACCCTCAGTGCACATCCATACCATGCTCTCCAAACCTCTCGCCCTGCCTCTCGAGATCCTCAAGGACATACTCGGTCTCGCGTTCCTCCCCACCGACCCGGACTCGCTCACGCCCGCCCCCCTCCCGCCGAGGTCGACGTCGCACCTGCTCCTCGTCTCTCGCGGGGTCAGGGAGCTCTGCCTACCCTTCTTCTGGCGAGCCGTCACAATCGCTCAGTCGAACGATTGGGTCACCCTCTTTGACTCGGAGGCGGGCCTGCTCGTCAAGGGCGAGGAGGGCAGGACGAGGTGGGGATGGGTCGAGGAGCTCAACATTGGCCTCGAAGCTCGTGTGCCCCTCAGCCTGGAACCGCTCGATCTCTTTGCAGACCAGAACCCGCAAGTCCTGCACGCCCTCACACTCCCGACCGCGCGCCGTATTCCTCGGGTCATCTTCCATCACACCTATCCACACGAGGACGAAGCCAAACAGCAAGCGTGGAAGGACGCGTTGGTCGAGGACGAGCAGACGCTCGGTCAACTCGGGATGCTGCTCCTTCCTTCGATGCGGGCTCAGTACGAATCCAGACCAGTCTCGTCTTCACCCTTCAGCAGATCAGCAGGTCCTCAGCGAGAGCGCGTGCAACGCCTGCTGGCCGATTTTTGGGACGACTTCGAGCACACCCTCAGCGGCGCCTACTCGGAACACATCCTCCGGATCCTGCGCTCCTTCCGACCCAAGCTACTGTCTTTCGCCGCTCGCCAGGTCTTCCGAGCCATCGGCTGGTTGCCAGAGGATCTCGACGAGCCAGACGTGTTGGAGATCACCTGCTACAACGACGAGGCCCTCGAGGAAGCAAATCTCACCTGGATGGTGCACGGCGTTTGGCCCAAGGCTCGGTGCCGTCTCCTGAAATTCTCTCAAGGCGCACTCGACGACAACGAAGCGATGGTGCGCGACTTTTTGGCGAGCGACTCGCCGACACAGCTGGCTTCCTCCTGGACGTGGACTCGCGAGGACGGCTCAACAGCTCTCTTCGACTTCGGAACGTTGCCAAGAAAGTAGGGGCAGTCTCGTAAGTAAGCACTCGCCTGAGCTGCGTTGTTGTCATCGGACCCTGATCTCGGCTTTCGTCGCTTTTCGTTTCTGATCGGCCTCCCCAAGCTGCTTTCATCGTGGATCCCGCTTTGCCTCGAATGATGTCTCGGTCTCACTTCTCAACATACGCAACATGCGCAACATAAAGATCTACACGCTCTCGATGGAGCCTTGGCCGTCTTCTTTTCCGATCGAGCTCCGACCGCCGGGAATCCTCCCGCCGCCTCGTCAGGAGCGCTTCGTCGGCCTCTCTCCAACTCGAACGGCTTCCTTCTCTACCCAAACCACCACGACCACTACTCCAAAGCACCCACTCATCCTCCGCCAACAAGACCGACATGTCCGACCACCTCTCGCTCACGCCCACCTGCTCTGCCGTACGTCTCATGTCTCCTCAACTCCGCACCCTCCATCCCGTCTTTGACTCACTGATGGATCCTGACGAATCACTCCTTCCTTCTCGTGTCCTTCCAGTTCCTTTCTGACAACCCACACCACGACGACTACGCCGTCCTCGCCTCGGCCCTCGTCCACTCGCACGGTGCCTCACCCGAGCACCCCGACTCGGCGCGAGCCGCACTCGAGCACTTTCTCGCGACCCACCCTGGCCTGACGGAGGAGGACAAGGTACGTCTAGATCCCACTAGTGGTTGCGTGTCATCATGCCGGAGGCGGTGCGTGGTGTTGGACCAGGCGGTCGGACGGGACACAGCATGGGCTGAAAGAGGGGCAAGAGGTGACTGACGCCGGCCGGATCTTCCTTTGTGCAACGCCGCCACTACAGGATAGGATGAGGGAGAAGGACGGCTACGTCCTCGAGGCTGTTCAGGAGGAGGGACGATGAGTCCCTTGCACTGGAATCGGATCGGACCCCGCCTACCATCCATAACGACATCCGCGCAACGTCGATCGATTGATGACCTTTCACGCCAATTCCCATTCAGACCAATCCAGCAAGAGGAGAAGAGATCATAAGTAGCATCGCAGACATATCCGACCCATCTAACTCCGCTTCCTTCCGCCACCGACCTCCTCCACTTCCTCCCGTATGCTCTCCAACTCCATCTGCGCTCTCCCGACCCTTCTCACTCCCTCGCCCTCCCTCACGCTGAAGCCGACTACAGCGTTCACTCCCGCCAGCACGACCATCACCGCCCACCAAAGGTTGCCTCCGAGCGGTTTCACTGGCGACTGCGAGAAGGCGAACAGGGACGAAACGAGTGCTGGCCCGATCGAGCGTGCGAGGGAGCCGACCATCTGGGTGATGCCATTGAGTTTGCCCAGAGCGGGTTTCGAGGGCGAGGACGCGTTGATGAGGACTGGACAAAGGGTGGGCAGAGGAGAACGGTCAGTCCATCGTGAGTGGCGACACGAACCGAACATCAAACAAGACCCAACACACACTCACTCATATTAACACTACTCGCGAAATTAATCACCGTACTCAACATCAACGTCCCCCCCACCACCACCCACACCACCCCACTCAGTCCCCCTCCCCCACCGTTCGGACTATCCAGATTCGCATCCGTCGACCCGGTCCATCTCGCCAGATAGTTCGTCACCGGCAACAGCAAGAACACGACCACCCACCCGGAGTTGAGATAGTGATAGAGCGGGGCCATCCCGAAGGCTGTTTGTAAGGGCGGGAGGAAGGCGATCTGGGAGAGGAGCGTCCAGAGGCCGTTCAGGGCCAAGGAGGTTCCGGTTTGGGAGGCGGTCATGCCTAGGCCGCCTTCGGAGATGGGGGAGTAGAAGACTGGTCGAGTCGAAAGGAGTGGGTTGGTGGACGGTGAGCAGTGCTGATGCGGGGAGCGTTGGGGAGCAGAGAGGACGAGGGGTGAAAAAGTGACTAACCCAACAGGTTGATCGCCCCGAACGCGCCTGCCATCATGCTCAGCAGGAACGTGCTCCAGACGATCCGCTTCACCAGCGGAAGACGGATCAACTCCCAGAAGCCCCAGTCGTCCTCTCCCGAGGAGGATCGCCCGCCCGCGGAAGAGACGGACGACGGATGACGGCGATGCGTTCGGGGAGTCGCCGATGCGGACGAGGAAGCAGGAGAGGATGGCAGGAGTTCGTGCGACTCTTGTTGGTCTTCTTCGCGGAGGGCGGAGGTGTAGGAGGGTGGTGGGGTGGGCGAGGAGATGAGGGAGGAGGGGGACTCGAGGGTTTCTTCGAGGAAGAAGAAGGCGAAGAGGACTGAGAAAAAAAGGTTGAACGGGTCAGCGGGTGGCGATGAATGGGGTTGGACGGGACGAGTGGAGAAGTACTCACAGCCGCAGAGGGAGATACAGCCCGAGACGCCACAAGGGAGGAAGAAGGGGTATTTGGTGAGGAAGGCGGAGGAACCGAAGAGGGACGGCATGCGTTCGACGGGGTGGGAAAGGTAGCCGCCGATGGTCGAGCCGAGGACACCGCCGATCACCCAGGTGAGGCCGTACACGGGGAAAGCTGCTCAAAGAGTGGTGGAGGGCGAGTCAGACAGGACAGTAGCGTGGCGAACAGATTGGACGCAACGCGACGACTAACCGACTCCCTGATTTGACTCGTCGGTGAGCTCGCCTAGGCTAGCTTTGATACATGCTACGTTGCCGCAGAGCAGACCGCTGAGGCCGACGCGAAAAATAGTCAGCCATCCGCTGCCGAAATGTGGCAAAGGTGAGCACGCCACTCACTTCATCGACCTCGTCAGGCACATCATCCAGAACGACTTTGACAGTCCGAACGACGTCCCAGAAACGGTGATGCCAACGAGACCGCACTGGAAGAGCCCAAGAGATGAAGACGATCAGCATATAAAGCAGCTACGTGAGTGAAAAAGTCGAAACACGAACGAGGATGACCGGACGTCGCCCGACTCGACTGGGAAACAAGGCGATGACGGTCAGCAGGATACCCTTTGAAAAACCTGTCATACACTGGTGCTCACTCAGAAAGTGATCCCCAGTCTGCAAGGAACGAAAGTCGGATCGCGAGGTCAGTTTTGCTCGTTTCCGATGCACGATCACCCCAAACTTTCGAACTCACGATAGACCACACAGCACTGCACAAGCGCAAAGATACCCTCAATTAAACCCGAGTAGAACCCGACTGTAAGCCCGCGGAAAGGATGTGGATGAGGTCAGCTTGAGCTCATGCGAAGCGAAAGGGAAAGTTGGGGTGGGTACGGACCGTCTTCTACCCGAACGCCTGTTTCTTCGACGATCATCTGGTTGATGAACGGGAAGATGAGCGAGTAGTTGCTGCGTGGGCACGAAGGATTGACAGGTCAGCTTGCGACGAAGAAAGGCAAGATGGTGAGCTCGACGGCGCGGAGGCCCCCATCGTTTCCTCCCCCACCTCCTGAGCTGCCTGCCTGCCTGCTCCCTCCAGGAGAGGCACACGCATGCCAACTGACGCCACCCCGCTTCTCGCCGCATCCCTCGACTCGCCACAGCTTACGCATGAGCTGGACAGGGTGCCCGAGGAACGAACGCGGAAGGAAGCTCCTCGGTCGCCGCGGGCCGATCGCTGCCCGCTGCTTGAGCTCGGATGGATGAACGGACGGAGCAAGACTCACATAGGCTCGCTCAGCCTCACCCCGCACAGGATCAGGATCTGCTTCCATGGTAGAGGAGTCGCTCCCGGAGGTTGATAAGCGAATCGGAGCTTCATGGCTGGCAAGCAGGGGAGGGGCAAGGGGAGGAGACAGGTCAGCTCCAATCTTTGACCGGCCGACTTCTCTGGGCGTTTCCGACAGCGACACGGCGCATTGCACTAACCCGGACGGTACTGAGGGTAAGAAAGGGAGTTTAAAAGTCGTGCGCTGGGTGTCCCAGACGGTGGGCGTTGCGAGGATGGCGCAAAGAGGAGGGAGGAAGGAAGGACTTTGCGTCCCCTTCGGCCTTCTCCGGGAGGAACACGGGGACCTCGTCATGACTCGCCGGCTCATTCCTCCGGGCGCGACAGACCTGGAAAGGCGGCTCGGGAGGACGAAGATTGGCATTGGGGATCTATTGAGTCGTCGATACTGGATGGGCAGAATGTGATAGAAGGACGAAACGAAAGTTGAAGTCGCGGTAGCGACGCAAAGAACGCGGCCGAGTACAGCGTAAGCGGAATCTATGATAAGTTGATGATACGACATGAAGCAGAAGAAAGAAACGCAACCAAGAAGAATCAAGCTGAACCAGAAACGAGACTCAGGAAACAAGAACGGGACCGATACCCCCACAGACCTCCCTCATCGTCCTCTACCTCCCCCTCCTCGCGACAGGTGCTTCTCCAACCCCTCCTCCCGCACTAGCAACCTTGATCCTCTTCATCCTCTCCTTCTCCAACTCGACATGCATCTCGAGCATCCCCTCGAGTCTCGTCACCCCCGGATCCGCCGCAGTCTGTTGGGCGCTCCGCCACGCCTCGATCCTCGCTCCGCCGCTCTTGCCGACGCCAGCCATCACCGACGCCTGCGGGACAGTCGAAGCAGGTACCAAAGGGGCAAGGTCAAAGGCTGATGCGGGGATGGGGACAAAGGTGCCGGTCTTTGACTTCGAGCGAGGGAGTTTGGGGATTGCTGGGACGGCTTGTTGGGGCTGGGTGTGATGCGGTTTGGGCGAGCGAGAGAAGAACTGCTTGATGCTTGCTGAGGCCGAGCGAGGGAGAGGTGGGAGGGTGTTGGTGATCGGCAGGGTCGGATCCAGGTTGTCAAAGAAGGACGCAGTCGAGGCCATCGATGGAAGGTTCGTCTGCGATCGCGAGTGGACCGTCGACGGTCCTTCCAGCGGCGAGGAGGGAAGGTATGGAGATGAGGGTGACCCGGTAGTGAGTGGGAGGTCTGGGTTGGAGGCCGCTCCGAAGGGAAGAGGCGGCCGTTGTCGGAGGTACGGCGAGCGAGGAAGAGAGTAGACCGACGGCACAGGGCTGAGGGACCCGGACCCACTTGTCGAGCGAGGCGTCGGCGAGAGTGAAAGGTAGGGCGAGACAGGTGGCGAGCGAAGGAGATTGACGTCCCCAGGATGATGTTGATAGGACGAGTACGATCCATGCGAGGCGTTGGCGGTGCTGTACAGAGGAGATGGCAGGACCGACAGGTCTCCTAGGAACGACCGACGGTGGTCGCGCGGGTCCGTCACGTCCGAAGAGCTCGAGATCGGAGACCGAGGATGGAGTGAGGTCGGCGAGGCAGCCAAGGTGGGCAGGTGATGCTGGACGCCAGGTGGGGAGGTCCCCCACGGGTTGAGGTTCAGGGCCGGAGGGCGGTGGATCTGCTTTAGACTTGAAACCGGGTACACCTTGCGAGACGCAAAGCCACTGCAACAGGAAAGGTATCAAGACAGCATCAGCTCGAGATCATGACAGATGACTGGATCAAAGAGGGTCTGTACTCACTCAACGTGGGTCAACTCGCTCGAGTCGCTTTCCTCGCCCCCTGCGCTGCTCCCTTCCGTCTGCTCTGCAATGTCGCTTCCTCCCCACGAGGGCTGGCGACTGCGTTGACCGAGCGTGCCTCGATCAGAGCCAAGCTGCCTGATCTCGAGTCCGAGCCCGACACCTGCGCCCAAGCCTGCGACGCCGAGCATGCCGTTGTCCGAGTCACTGGCATAGTCCTGAGAGGAGTACTCTGACGCGACGCTGCTGCAGCTCTCCCCGCTGATGAGGACCTCCTCGGGACCTTGGGCGCTCGAGTTTGTCGCCATCGAGAGTCGAGCATCGTCGTCGTACGGCTGCTCGAAGCCAGAGGGGTCGAAGTCGCCAGGAGGAGAGGCATAGTAGGGCAACTCAGAAGATGTAGACGGCTGAATGGTCCTCTGCTCTGGCGGCGGGACGACCGGGGGCAGCGTCTCGGACTGAACCGGACGAGGAGTAGTCGAGTGCTTCCACGAGATCGAGTACACCGAGGACGTCCGGCCGTCGTCCGAGTCCTGTAGATCGTCCGAGTGAAGAGGGACAGCGAGCGACTTGCGCATCGTCGGTAGCGCCTGCCGGTCGCGGATCTCGGGCGTCGTCGGCAGCGGAGGTCGGTCTCCCTTGGAGAGTGAGCCACCTGTTGCAGCTCGAGCAGGCGGCGGGCTCATGAGCCTACCGCTCATCGACTTCTTCATCGACGACCACGTCCCGTCCCGTGGCGGCGTTGACAGCGCCAGAGGCGGGCTCGGAAGGAACGTGCCTGCTCCGTTCATCCCAGCGTCGATGGGTGGTGATAGCGTGAGGCTGAACCCGTTTGCCTGGGTCAGGAGGTCCGCTCGCCATAGCTCCTTGTGTTTCTCAATCTTTGGACTGGACGTCCTTCGACGATGGGCCGGCTTCTGGAGTACGAGAGGCGGGAACTTTGTCGACGGGGAGGACGTGACAGCGTCCAATGGTCGGGGCGCAGAGAGATCGAGCCCGCGGGTCGTCCGAGATCCCGGCAGGGGTTCGACAGGGCCATCGGGAGCAAACTGGGAGACATCAAAGCTGCAGGAAGAAGACCACAACAGCGTCGACGGTCAGCTTACATTCAAGACGGTCACGCTTACTGCAGGAGCGAGACTCACTTTTCGAGACGCACGCTCCTCTGCCTAAAGTCTCTCTTCCTCTCCTTCCGCCTCGTCGTGACCAGATCATCCTCCACTGGATCCAGGGTAGCCCCATCTTCCCACCTCGGGACAGCCGGTCGGTCCTCTCCCTTGCCCTTTTCTCCTCCCCCGCCGCCGATGAACCAGCTCGCCAGCCCACTCGCCCGGCTTCCCAAAGTCCCGACTCCACCAGCGCTCGGACCAGAGCTGATCGTACGTCCTCGACCCGTTCCACTCGCCCTGTCGTCGGCCTCCACGCGGAGCGTCTGCCTTGACACGCTCGAGTTCAAGTTGCCCGCGCTTTTGGCCCCGCGGAGAAGTCCCTTTGCTCGCATCGAAGCGCTCGGTTTCATCTCCTGCTTCGCCCGTTGCACACTCTCGGCGGAGATCTTGGACAGCTCCAGCTCTGACGGGCGGCTGCACACGGGCGGGAGGAAGTACGAGTTGGCCTGGAGCAGTACAGAGCGCTCTTTGGGAGACAGAAGCCCAGACGCGAAGCTCGGCAGTGTCGGGACTGGCGGAATCTTTGAGGCGGATGCTTTGGGCGTGTGGGGTGGGGATGAGATCGTCTGCGAGGGCCTCGACTGCGACGGATCCGAGGAAGCTGGGTAGAGGGTCAACGTCGAAGTGGATGCCGAAGGACTCTTGTTCCTCCGCTGGCCTGGGCTTGACCGGTATCCGGACGAAGACGACGCGAAAGGGTACCCTCGGTCGTGATCTGTCGCATCGTCGGACGTCTGACCTTCGTCGTCCATGAACTCTTGTGCGTCCGTGTACGAGCTGAACCGGGAGATCATCGAGTCTCTGATTCCTCCCTGGCTGTGCTGGCTCGTCGGTGAAAGCATCGGCGACCCATGCTGGATCGGAGGCGTCCAGGGCGGGAACGCAGGAACCGGCGGGACCGGATCCTCGAACGCCGTCCTGAAAGACGCTGCTGAGGAGGCCGAACTCATTGATCGGTTCGAACGGGCGCTCTTGGGCGTCTCCATCGACGCCGAGCCTCGGGCGGCATGCGGGGGTGTAGAGGCATGTTGCGGGATGCGAGCAGATGTCAGAGTCTCCACCGTCGGCGACGCGGACAGCAGTCGTTTTGAAGAGCGTCGCGGCCGGTAAAGAGACGTACTCGTCTGTGAGGGTGGAAGCAGCGACGGAGACGGTGACGATGGCGACCTTGGCGACGACGGGAAGGGCACAGAGACGGGTGTCCTCGGCGTGGTGGGCGACAGATGTTGTGACCGCGGCGAGGAGGGAAAGTACGAGGCAGGAGAAGGCGCAGGCCCAGGGGAGCGAGGGGGCGAAGACGTGAAGTAGCTTGACGCAGGCGAAAGGCGAGGCGAGGGAGGCAGATGGCTGTAGGATGACTTTGGAGTGCCCTGTGTCGGACGAGGTCAAAGGAAGCAGGTCAGCCGCCAGTCGGAGGTGCCCGCCGTTGGGTCGTCCTTCTCGCTGATCTAGACTCACTGGACCCTCCACTGAGCCGACCTGAGCTTGTTGGCCTTCAGAGCCTTCCAAGCTGACCGTGGCGTACCCTCTTGCGTGCACCTCGTCTGTCTGATGCAAGGGCGAGCTTCCCTGCCGATGGCCGCTCGAGCTCGACGGAGAATCGGTCGACTTGCGCCCCTCTCGCACGCTTCCTTGACCGTCGCTGCTCCCAGACATGGACGCCACCCTGACGCTCATGACCGACGTCGAGGGTGTCCTCGTCTTTGCGGTGTGGATGAGGTGTGAAAAGTTGTCTGGGAGGAGGGGCGGTGTCCACGGAGCGAGCGAGGAGGGTGACTCTGACGAGCTCGTCGTCGCGGACCCGACCGACCGCAGAGACGGCGTGGACGGCTTGCTACGTGCGAACGACGAGTAGACAGACGTCGTAGGCGAGGGCGTAGACGAGATCCAACGTCTGGGCGTGGTGGAGGGAGAGGATCGTGGGAGGCACCGTTCGTCCTGAACTGGGGAGAGGGGGTTCGGCATCCTTGTGAAGGCAGAGAGGGGGGAGCGAGCGGGGTTGTCGCAAGAGGGGCTCTGCCGATCCTGTCCGAGCCGCAAGTCACAGACGTCCTGGGAGCGAAAACGTGCGAGGACGAGTGTCCGTCTATGCGGTGGTGTTGGCGTCTGTCTCCCTGGGGGCTGGGCAGAGGGGCGAGCTGACCTAGCGGGCTGGCCGACGAGGCGGATCAAGCTCACCCAGAGTCACAATCATCTCGACACCAGTCGATCAGCAAACATGCGCGCTCGCTCGATCATCCATCAGGGAGCCTGGAGCATCTTCGAAAGCACGTGGCATGCCCGGGACGAAGATGCGAGCTGTATACGGCAGCGAGGCCGGGTGAAAGGTGAAGGTCAACAAGGTAGGAGGGATTCGAGAGTTGACCTCTGACCAGCTTACACCTGGCCTCGACTGCACTCACTCGCATCATCATGGATCAAGACGACGACGCCAACATCGATCCGTATCTCCACCTCGGACTCACTCCTGCTGCGACGGAGAAGGACATCAAGTCTGCGTACCGCAAGAAATCGCTCGGCGTCCATCCCGACAGGGTGAGCTCCAGCCGGCCCTCCCCTCGTCGTCATGCCCGCCTCGAGCAGTCTGCAGAGGCCTCTGATCTTCGCTGACCGCCATCATCCTTCTTCTGCTGCTTCCAGAACCCGGACAACCCAAAAGCAGGTCAGTCCCAATTCCGTCTCGGCCTTGCTGGACCGCAACTTAACCCAGTTCCGGACACTCAAGCTCACCACCACCCCTCCCTGTCTTCGTCCTCGTCCCTGTCCCACAGCCCATCAATTCCACCTGCTCACCCTCTCTCAAGCGATCCTCCTCGATGGTCCTAAACGAGCGATCCTCGACGTCAAGCTTGAGGCAGCCGCCAAGCGAGCCGAACGCACCGCAGGACTCGAGTCCCGGAAACGAGGCATGGTCAACGTCAGTCCGCCTTCCCTCCATCGTCTGCGCTCTACATCGCGACTGACCACCATCTCCATCTGTCCCGTCCCCTCCCACAGGATCTCGTAGCTCGGGAAGAAGCCTTCAAGAAATCCAAATTCGCCTCCAACAACTCAAACACCTCCGGTATTCCCTCCGCCCAAGAAACCTCCATCCAATCCGCCGGTCGCAGGCTCCGAGAGGAAGCTGCCGCTGCCGCTCAAGCAGCAGAAGACTTTGCTCGGTCTGAAGCAAAACGGGTCGCTGCTCTTTCTTCGTCCAAACCGGCGCCTTCCACCACTGCCTCTGGGTCGGGGAGCATATCCGACCTCGACCTCACCCTTCGTCTCTCCCTCCCTCTCCCGACCTACGCACATCTCGTCGCACCCGGGGCGCTCGAGTCTTTACTGCTGGCCAAGTACGGCAAAGTCGACACGGTCGTCTTGCTCCCCGGCAAGGCCTCGAAAAAGTCAAAGAGCAAAGGGGGAGACGGGGAGATGAAGGAGCAGGCATCGGCAATGATTGTCTTTGAGCGCCAGAACCTGGGCGGGTGCTGGGCGCTGTGGGAGGACTGTCGGACGGGTCGGGCCGGGTGGGACGGGGTGAAGGCGAAATGGGGGAACAAGGGTGTCGAGCCCGAGTGGGTGGCGCGGTTAGGAAAAGGCAAGGCAGCAGCGACCTCCGTGCCCGCGGAAGAAGCAGCAGCTGCTGCTGCACCACAGACGCATGGGACTGCACCGCCGCCGCCGCCGAGCGGAGGAGGAGGAGGAGGAGGGGGCGTGCCTTCGTTCTCGTTTGATCCGACGGTGGCGATGGGTGCGCCACCATCGACGATGGGGTCTGCGCCGGCGCAGGCGGAGGAGGACTACGAGAGCTCGACGCTGTTGAGGATGAGGCAGGCTGAGCGGGAGAGGTTGGAGAGGGAGATCAGGGAGGAGGAGATGGAGGATGTGTAGCCAGGACGACGAAGACAGGGAGTTCGATCTCCGAGCAGAAGTAACGATTTAACGATCCTCAGTTTCAGTCCAGTTTGGGCGAATCAGACGCCTCAGCGTTTCGAAGGCTTTGGCAGACGGGGTTCGATATGTGACTGCGCGAGCTTAGAGAGAGAAGCGGCAGCGTATGTTTTTGAGATAAACTGAGACTAAGCGGTAAGGACTAGGAGCGAGGGCTAAATCGAAAGCGGCGAGACGAGGAAGCAGCGAGGCGGTACACAGCGGATGAGCGAGGCAGGACGCGGAGGTACAGGAGCGAAAACGAGGTGTTGCTAAGGTACTGTAGTGTAGAGGTACAGAAAGAACGACGCGATCAGCCGAAAGCGGATCGAACTGGAAAGCGTGATGAAGAGTCAGGTCTGGTCAGTCTCCTTTGATGATCACGACTGGCAATCTGACGCGATCGACGCACCTAGGCCGATGATCAAGCAGTCCTGGGGAGGAACATCTGCACTCCCTGGTCCGAAGTTGAGCCGGTCATGGCGGTCAAGGCTGTCGGAAGAGACGACATCGGTCAGCAAGTGTGGACAGTGACGGCACGTCGGAGCAGGGACGTACCTGGAGCGACATACTCGGATATCGACGTGATCTCAAAGTCGTCCGTAATGACGGTCGCGAGGGTCGAGTGCTCCGGTGGGTTGACAGGATCTCCAGGAGGTCTACTCCTCGACGACAAGCAACGTCACAATCAAAACGCATGTCAGTCGTGCGGTTCCTTCTGCGCCACGCTGACCGAAGCGATCTGAACGACTCACCCAGCGATCCTCATGAGCCCGACCTTGAGCCTGTACGTTCCTCGAACCTTGACGCTCACATCGGGGAACACAAAGTACACGCCTCGTGAGGCTGGCGCTAGTGTAAGCTGATGCGGAGACGAGACGAGGGTCCCATAGAGCATGCGGAGGGCGCTCCCTGTTGACGAATCCGTGACGAGGTCGACCGCAGACTCGGACGAGGTTGATGAGGGCACAAGCGAGATGTGCGAGAAGAGGAAGGGCAAGGTCGGCTCACTGTAAAAAAACGGCCGGGTGGATGCGTGTCAGCGCGCCGACGGTGGCGGTCGAGAGAGCAGAAACGTGGGTGAGGTCCAAAGTCATCAAACTCGGCTCACTCACATGTTGACCTCGTTCCCTCGCTCGTCGGCGACATCCAGCCTCACAATCAACGGCGGACCCAGCGGTAACCGGGACAGCACATGGCTTCCAAACTCGGCTGACCGGAGAGGTTGCTGTACCACTGAGAGCGTGTACCGTCTTCACGAGCGAACGAGCGAGCGAGCAAGAAAGAAAGGTACCGAGAAGTGAGAGCGAAACGTTACGTCAGTAACTGGAACGCCGCCTCAACGGCGTGATCGGGGAATGAAGGGCGCTTCGGGGGATGTCCGACGCACGCTAGCGCGCGATCGATCCAGGGATATGGCCGACGACTCACTTGTCTCCCGTCGTACTGCTGCTCGAAGAACCCACGCTGCCTCCCTCCTCTGGCCCGTCCGCCTCCTCCTCCATGGTCTCGTCCCTCGGCGCGCCTATGGACGTGCTGTCTGCTCGAGGAGGCCCCGCGCGCGAGTCGTCAGCCGCGGTCCCGCTTAGACGCGAGCGGTCTGCGTCGTCGTCTTTGGCGGCAGGCGTGGGTGCATCAGGCGAGTCGGAGGATGGTGTCAAGTTGCTGGAGCGAGGGTGAGGTTCAGGGAGCGGAGGTGAGGTGAGGAGCGGACCTGCGTCTGGAGGGGGTGATGGCGGCGGCGGCTCAGAAGACATGGCGGAGATTGACTGGACCGGAAAATTCAGGGGTTGTGGGCGTTGGTAGTGTAGTACTCCGCTGTGATACTCGCTAGGGATGCGACGGTGTTGTCCGAAAGGCGTGAGAGACGGTGGAGGGCGGGCAAGGGATCAAAGCGCGTTGGGCTGAACGGGCGTGGATCCTCGGTCCGCTCGGCGTGCTCGTTTGGCTGGACGAGCGAGGGTGGATGTTGAAGGATGGAGACGGAGCGAGCGTAGGTTGGAGACCGTAGAGACTGTCGAGGGGCGAGGCGATAGGAGGCAGGGGTCGTCTCGTCTGTGTCTTGAACGAGATCGAGGCGAGAGGGGGGGAGTCTCGTCGAAAGGGCTGACAGAGAGGGGTGTCCGACGCTGGGCGAGCTCTGTGACGTCCGGCTGGGTTCGGAACCGGAGAGGAGCGAGATGCCGAGAAAGAAGCGCCCTCGGCCGTAGTGTCGGCTTGAGTCGTTTGACGAGTGGCGGTGACGAGCAGAGACGAGTTCGACAAACGCTCGGGAAGAGCAGAGAGGATGGGTTCGAGAGAAGAGGGAGGGGGAGTGGGTGGAGGTTGAAGAGTAGCGAGTCTGTTCGGGAACGAGCGTCCCAAGCGGACGAGGATCGAAAGAACCCGTCTCGGATTTTAGCGTTTGCGGGATCGGCGGCCGTAACTTTTCTCGACACCCAGGGAACCAAATCGCCAGTCGGTCTCGCGTGGGTGGTGACCCGATCGAGAGGGCCAAGCGGGACGACCGACCAAGACCCCCCCGAACGACCTCGTCCCTCGTCAGCGTTGTCCAGCCGTCCCCTCAGGCTCACCGTAGGTTGAGAAGACGTCGCTTGTATGCTGACCAGGTCTGTGGAAAAAGGGCGGCTGCATCAGCTGTGGAGCTGCACGAGAAGGGGCCAGAACTCGAGAAGAACGAGCGGTTCAAGGTGTTTGCGGAGCCGAACCCTATCGTTGTCCTCAATTGAGCTCGATAACCACACACACAATGACCTCACCGTCGCCTCAGACACCCAATCAGAACACAGCAAACCGAAAAGAGGGAGGGCGGTCTCTGGCCGCTGCTGTTGTGGGGGGAGCGAGGTCTCGCGGGCGGGTGATGGGCGGGTGACAGGAAGAAAGAGAGGAGGCTCAGAAGCTCACGTCCAAAGCGGCAGAGGGGTCCAGCCTGCCACGAGGCTCATCTCCCCCTGTGTCCCAGATATCTCCGCCTGTCTATCATATCGCATCCTTCACATATGCAGCAGGCGCCCACAGCTCTGCAGGCACCAACGACGAGCGCTCGACAAGAGGATTGAGCTCCCCTCTGTTGCCGCCGATCTCTTCCCCCCGCTGGAATCGGAAGCACCCAATCGAGCCCACCAACAATTCCCCGAGACCGATTGAACAGGGAATGAGGGGCGATCCCGAGCGATGTCTCTCTCTCGATGGTCAAAGGGAAAGCAAAACCCTCTCCGTCCATCATCGGAAAAGGCAAGAAGCCGCCGGTCGGCAGACGGTTCGAACGCCGGAAGGGTCCTTGTCTGACTCGGTCAGGCAGGGAAGGGTCGAGGGACGGGACAGGGTGGGTGTGAACGACCTCGGCCGACGGATCAGCAGCTTCGCCTCGGTAGCAGTCACCCAGGGATCTTTCTGCTGGGCCGACGGATGAGTCGACTGACAGAAGTCAGGCTGCTAGAGGATAGACTACAAAGAAGACTGCGACGTGCTGACTTGGCTGATGTTGACCCGTTCAGCGCCTGACCGAGGCTGTACCAGCTCGGCAGGTGTCGCGAGTCGCTCTCGGGCGACAGGTCCACAATGGGAAGGTTTCCTCCAAGTTGCATTGATACAGTGTGTCACGTCGCTCAAGCAGAGGACGATCCAGAGGACGGCTTGCTTCCCTCGGCCTCCTGGGCGGCGAGAATCTTGGCTCCGAGCTGTGATGGTCAGACGCATCAGTCTCAGTCACCAGTGCGGTACAGCACCGGTCCAGTTCGTTAGAAACAGAAGACTCACACTGCGAACGTTCTGGTCTGCCCTGGCGACTCCGAGTCCCCTTGCCCGTTCGTACATGCCGAGCGACTCTTGGAGCTGGCCACGAGCCTCGAGCACAGCGGCGAGGTTGAACGAGACCTCCGGGTCGAGAGGGTTCAGCGAGAGCGCGGTCCTGTGTGTGCAAAGATGATAGACCGGAGGGCGTTTCCACGATGATTGGAGGCGAAACGAGAACGGAGGACATGTGACAACGGGGGAAATTCGGTCAGTATATGCACGTCCAAAAGGCGGAGCGGTAGCGCCACAGAGACAGCAGGAACGAACCTGAGGTGCTTCTCAGCAAAGTCACCGCGAGGAGGGGTCGAGCAGATGTAGGCGGAGGCGAGGTCTAGGGGAACGTGACCGACGACAAAGCGCGGTCAGTTCGAAGTCGAGAGCTCATGCCGGACTGGAGACTGACTGGTGTGCGCGTCGGCGTGCTCAGGGTCAAACGCGATCGCCTCAAGCCAAGACGAGATGGCAGCCTGGTGGTCCTCTGTGTAGCAAAGACCAAGTAGGACAAAGGACGGAGGTGAGGAGGGCCAGAAGAAAGGAAGGACGAAAGTGGTGAGCTCGACCGTTCTCTGCTGTTCCAACGTCCCCTCTCCTCTGTGTCATTAAGCGAGCGTGGCCGAGATGAAAGTTGTCGACTTACTGAGACAGTACTCTACGACTCCCTTGTTGAAGAGGACTGTTCCGTTCCTCTCGTACTTGAGCGACTCCTCGTAGTACTTTCGGGCCTCCTCGTAGTTGCCATCCGCGACAGCCTTGGTGCCCTTCTCGACGAGCTCAACATGCTCCGGCGCAGGATCCGTCGCAGACGGAGGGAACAGACCCTCGTTCGCGGCTGATGCGAGGCGAGGCGAGGATCCGGACGCGAACGAGCGAGCCGACGGAAGGACGGAGCGGGCGAACGCCGACCGGACGCCAGCCGACGAGGACGCGACAGCCGCACGAGGAACAGACCGGAGGAGTGCAGATGCGAATCGGGTGGCCATGGCGAGAGATGAGACGGAGCAAGTGTGTGTGTGTGTGGGTGTGTGGTGGGTGTTTGTGAGCTCGACGGAAGCCGAACACGGCCAGGAGGAGGACGAGCCGAGCTCACCTCTCTTTTCGCTGATGCCACGCAACGTCGACACCTGCCCTCCCTCCTCAACCCAACCCCTTCACCTTCACTCTTCCAGGCCTCCTCGCACGATGTCGTTCACCTCGTTCTTGTCTGATCGGTCGTCCAAGACTCCTCCTCCTCAGCCGGACAACCCTTCTGCGTTCCTGCAGTCGTCGTCTGCCCAGTTCTCGACCCCGTCCTCCCCCACATCGACCTCGACCTCGTCCGCCCCGCCACCAGACACCTTCTCGGCAGAGTCCCTCCTCGGAGGTGCACCCGCCTACGATCCGGCCCAGCTCCACCCGCTCGCAGGGCTCGGGTCAGGCAAGCAGCTCGAGTACCTCACCCTCGAGGACGACAAGACGAATTTGGAGGGAGGAGCAATGATGGGAAACAGAGGCTTCATGGACGACGTACAGACCGGAACAGGAACAGCCTACGTCACAGGTACGTCGAGCTATCCAAGCTGGTGCTGTCCGAGCCCCTCTGGTCGGTGGGAAGGGCTGCAGGAGCGGCAGAGTGTCGAGTGACGAGTTGAGCTCGAGCTGACCTCGGTCTTGCTCCCTTCATGTGCTGCTCGGTGATTAGGTCTCGGACTCGGAGGAGTGCTCGGATCGTGGAAGGCTATTCGTGATCCTACCAAGATGAGCGGCAAGCTGAGGTGGAACGCGGTGCTCAACAACTCTGGAGCGAGGGGAACGTACATGGCAAACTCGGCAGGAACACTCGGTTAGTACACCAGCCTCCATCCCCTTCGCTGGTCGAGATCGGACCGTCTCCAATGGTCGAGGTCGAGAAGCCACGCAAATCAACTCGAGTGGGTTGCTGCTGGAGGTTATCCTGGCGGAAGTCGAGGCGACGTGGACAAGTGAGCTCGAGCTCAGCCTCGAGCTCACCCTTCGTGCTCGCACGACCTCGACCACCATCGTCCAGCCGTCCTCTGCCAACCGGCAGACCTTGCCGTCACCGGCCATGCGCTCGACATTATATCTTCCCATCGAGATAGCTGCTCAGCGTTTACCCTGATCGACTCGTAGCGTGGTGGGCTGACTCTTGCCTTCCTCCTGCTGCTTCCTGCTGTGCGCATGTCCAGCCATCTTCTACAACGTGTTCAACAACATCATCCCTATGGTCCGGCCTGACGGTCTCCAGGATGTGTGGTCGTCGATGGGTGCCGCCGCGGTATCAGGTCTCTTGTGGAACATCAGCAGTCAGTCCTCGCCGTCCATCGCTACTGGCCCGTAGCAGTCCCTCGGACTTTTGCGCTTCGGGCCTTGAGGTCTCGGCGCTGTCGCACTGCAGGCAGCGTCTTTGTACCGCGGATCTCATACGTTCGCGTCGCGTCCGAGCGCTGACTTCGCCCCTTGCTCTCTCCGCTTTCCAGGTACCCCTCGGACGATGCTCGTCGGTGCCGGAACCATGGCCGGAGGTGCTGCTGGATGGAACTGGGTCAAGAAGAACCTCCTCTAGAAGCACCGCTGCACCTGTTCCCGCCCTCGACTCATCCTCCTTCAACGCGCGTACAACTTCAAAACGAATCTTCGCAACTCGGCTCTTACGATTTCACCTCACTTCACACCCACCACTCCATCTCTTCTCGCATCTTTGATCTGTAACGGATCCCGTAGTACCACTGTATACCTTTCTCTCTGCTGTAAGGGCCGGGTGCGGCCGAGGACGCGGACTAGGCGAAGGTCTCGCCTCAGGAGGAGGGTCAGTTTCGAGATAGATGGCATGATCTGCTCTTGTACGACGTGCTCGTCGCCTGTCGCTTTGTTGGCTCGTGTGATCATGTGGTGTAGCAAAGATACGAAGAGACCGGTGGCGCGTCCGGGACAGCATGAGAGATGCTCAGAGACCTTCAAACATATTGGTCCGCGCTACCTTGGGCAGATGCGGATTGGAAGATGAGAGAGATGTTTCAAAGCGACTCGCAGCTTTATACAGGCGTCCTGTGTGTGTACAGCAGCTCTGACAGCCCTTGGTCCAGCGGTCAAGCTCGGGGACGGATTCGCGAGTTTGACCGCAACCGCCATCTTCCTACATAGGCTCGTTCCCGCATCTCGTCAGTCCGCCAGACCTCCAAGACCAGCTTCGCGTCCTGCGATAAGGGGCCTGCTCACATTGGTATTCGTTTCTCTTCGGCCAAAGGTTGTCAGCTAGGTGTGGCTACGAGGATCCGCATCCTTCCCCGCCCGCTGAGCCCGCCCGCTCCAATCACCGTCCTTGAGGTGAGCTCATCCTGCCTTTGCGTGCGCAAGTCACATGGTCCGACTGACCAGGCCTTTCTCTTCTAGAAGTCTGTAGTCGATGACGAAGCCGCACATCCTCCGGCGTCGAAGCCGAAGCTCTGATGGGCGACCGGTCTCGAGTCTGACCTCTCCTTCTGCGACCTCACCTCCATCCGACCGGCCGAGCGCCCAGGGCCCTCCAAACTTCTTCTACCAAGATCCGACTACGCACAGATCGACCTCACCTTATCATCCTTCGCATGTACCTCTGGGACCCAACTCGCATCCGGCTGGGCCGTCGAGCTCGTCTCCTTCCTCTGCCGGCGGACGGATCCCTCCCTCGCCGCAACGCAACGGCTTCCTCTCGCCACCGACATCCTCACCCTTGCGCCAGCCACCCTCGCAGTACGCGGCAAACTCGCTCGCCTCTCCTCCTCCCAGACAAGCATCGTTGGTCGCCGCGCTCGAGGGAGCTCCTCCTCTGCTCGCGCCTCCCATGACACGCTCTGGCGGGTCGTCGACCTCGCTCTCGTCCGTAAACTCGGCAGGCTCTGGGTTCTCGAGCTTCAAGGACGAGGAGGCGGACGACCTCGCAGACAGTGGAGGAGAGGAGGACTTTATCCTGCCTGTGCAGCCGGTCAAGGGAGATCGAACCATCGGCCTCGCCGGCGTCCCACCGGTCTCGTCCCATCCTAACCATCCCAATCAGCCTCAGTCCCAGGCCTCTTCCACGGCGCCGCTCTCCAATGCTCAACCCAGTGACACAGCACGCCCAGATTCGAATGGCGGTCCGAGACTTCCGACGTCGGCAGACATCCCTCCTCACGCCCGCACACCGTCGGGGTCCATCATCGCGGCCGCACCGTTGTCTCGCAGTGGGTCCCAGCAGAACGTCCTTCGGTCCAAGCTTCCACCGCTCAAGACCGAGTTCGTTGAGCCTGCGCCCGCTCCTCAACTCGCCCCGCCCAAGCCTCAGTTTGACTTCTTCGCCGACACGCCCGACACCGAGACGTACGAGGCGAGGGAGCAACGATACAAAGAGGCCGCCGCTGCTGCTCTCATGAGCCCTCAGTCGACCTACTCGCAATCTTCGCCAAGAGCTGGAGGTCAGGGGTCGATCGGTCGAGCTGGAGGTGCTGGCGGAGACGAGCTGGCCCGAGCGCTCTGGGGAGACGATCACCCGGACGCGACCACAGAAGACAACACGACGACGACCAATCCGGATGGCGAGCCGCTGCCTCTTCCGCCTCCCAGGCATCCTGGGCGTCCGCTCTCGATGCGCACGACCCGTCCCTTTGGAAGTCCCGCGAAGCCATCTGTCCCGTCCGGCTCACAAGACCTCCCTCCGCCGCCTCGGTACACCTCCCCGCCGCCAAAAGCCATCTACTCCCCTGTCACACCCACACCCGCAAACCCGCAGTACGCTTCTGCGAGTTCTTCCGCCGGTCCTTCGTCTGCCACCACGTCCGCGTTTGTAAAGACGTCAGGCTACACCTCGTCCCCGTCGTTCAACCTCCCAAAGATCCCCGTCTCGACGTCCCAGACGTTTGGATCCCCGCCCCTGTCTTCTCACTTTGACGCTGGCGCGTTCATCAACAATTATCACCCGGGCGACATCGCGACGCTCTCGACCCTGCTCGGAACGCCGAGGATCCTGCGTGGCGTGCTGGACCAGCTGGACATCCAGTCGGTGCTCAGGCTGTGGGAGGCTGGCTCGCAGCGAGAACGTCAGGCGATGGACGGGAACCGCTACGTGAGGGAGGAGGTCAGGGTATGGGGTCTCGGCTGGGCCGGGTACGTGCGGAGCGGGTTGGACAGGGCTGCGACGAGGGAGGGTTGGATGACTTGCTCGACGGGCACCGTCCTCGACTTCCGTGAGTCTCTATTGTCCTTGGTCTGTTCTTTCTTCCGACCGAGGCTTCGCTAACTATTCCACCCTTCCCCTCGCTCGGCAGTTTCGACACTTTCCCTGCCACCCAACGCCATCCTCCCTCCTCATCTTGTGCTCGCAACCTCGACCATCACCCTCCTCTTGCGAACGTCGCACTCGCTACTCCCTCCTGCCGGTCCTCATCTGATCCCGTTCCAGGAAGAGGACTTTCTCCCGGCTCCTCTGCAGGGTCTGCACCCGTCGCTGCCACCCTCGGCACGAACGCGAGCTTTGCCGAACGGTCGCGAGCTCGTCTTCCCTGCCCCTCTCGCGTCCGCCGTCGACATGGCAGCGCAAGACAGCTCGAGGAGTCCCTCGAGCATGCTCCGAGGTGATGGAGCGTCCATGGTTGGGTCTGTGGGCTCGAGGAGGCTGAGGCGGAGGAGCTCGATCGGGAGTGTCATGAGCGGCGTCACTTGGGGAGCAGGCAGGTCAAAGGCCAATGGTGTGCCTCCATCGTCGTTCAACAGCCCCAGGGTTGTCTCATCGTCGGCCTCGATCCACTCGGTCGCGCTCTCGTCCTCTGCCCGCGCGCAACCGCCGATGCCTCATCACCCAGAGCCGAGGCGGTACGAGTTTTCTCAGCAGCCCGTTCATCCGCCCAGGAACCGGCCGACGAACGACTCGAGGATGTCGCTCGACTCGTACGCCCGCGGTGGTGGCTCGATCCATTCGACCGCTCAGTCCTCGGCGATGCCTCGCGTGCGGTCGTCCACGACTGGCGGGAACGGATACGTCGCGCCCAACGGCTGGAGACCCGATGCCGCACAGAACGGCAACGGCAACGGACTCGTCTCGCCCACCTCGGTCTATCACGATCCGGATGCGCCTCCGATGCCGAACCTGTCGAACCCCGCATTCCGCAAGCACGGCTCGCGGGAGTCGTCAATGGCCAATCTGTCCTCGCTCGACCGGTCAAACTCGCCCTCTGTCCAGGATGTTCGCATCGGCTCGAATGGACGACCAGCCTTCCCTGGCCGATCGTCTTCGCCCTCGCCAGACAACTCGTCCGACAACTCGTCCAACCCAAACTTCAACTCGCGCCGCAACCTCTACCTCGCCGGCCGCAACCCTCCTCAACCCATCGAGCCTCTCTTCCTCAGCTCAACCTCTCCCTTTCGCTTCCACCGCGCGCCCATCATCCGCATCGTCGTCCCTCTCCCTCGTGACGTCCCTTGGCCGTCAGGAGCAGCGCTCAAGATGTGCCACCGCGAGCTAGACGCCTCCGGCCTCCTCTCCAAGATGCGCTTCGGCGACCTCGTCGAAAACCTCGCCGTCTCTCACCCTCGTCGAGTCGTCCTCCCCAACGGAGGCTGGACGACAGGCGCCATGGTCTTCATTCCTCCCTTCCTCCATCCACTTTCGTTCGCACACTCGCTCCCGCCACCGCCGACACAGGTCAACCCCTCCACGGGCCAGCAGGTCCAGATGTTCAAGGTTGCGCATCTGCCACCGACGATGGACTCGTTCTTGCTCCCGCCGTCGTACTACCACGCGGTGCTGCCGCTGCCGTACGTGGTGTACGTGGATCTGGTGCCGTTCGGGCAGCAGATCGTGCAGAGTTTGAGGCTGGCGCACCAGAGGACGGAGCTGCCGAGTTCGAGGGGCGAGATTTTGAGTGTGGATGTGTGGATTCATGAGGCGGCGTTTGTGATTGGTGAGAATGGGGAGAGCGGAGGGTTGGCTGTTGCATGGGAGGGAACGACGGTGATCCTAGAGGCGGACGGGACAAAGGAGGTGAGTCGTGTACGGTCGTGGTTCCGTTTGACGAACACGCCGACTGACTGTCTATCTTTCGATGTGCCTTGACAGGGCAAGGACGAGCTCCTCGACCGGATCCGCGGCGCTGGGCGTCGACCGTGGGAGATCCTGGGCAGCAAGTCGACTCGAGGTTCGGTCTGGCTCAAGTGAGTGCTCGCTCTTTTTCTGCTTCGGAAAGGCCTCCCATGAGGCCCTACCAGGAGAGCGCGCTGACCTCTGATACGTCTCGCTTTCTCCCAGGCTGGTCCGAGAGGCCATCCCCGAACACGTCGCTTAGGTCTGTCCATCATCGCTACCCCTTTTATCTTCTTGACTTGTCCCGTCCGCCTCGGGACGCTTTGGTTCATCATATCTTGGACATACTGTCTCTCTCTCCCCCTCCTATCTCTGCTCCTCATCTCGGACTTGTTCACATCTCCACACATCCTACCTTATCCTATCCTCTTGGTCTTGCTCGCCTATCCTACCACATATACGCTTGCATGTTCTCTCTCTCTCTTCACTCCCCTGTCCGATGAGGACGAAAGAAAAAAGCGTCGTATCGTGTCGTCTCCTCACACGCCCCCTCCCCCACCACCCCCCCAAGACCGTGCGCCAGGCAACCAACTCGGCGGCCAACTCGTCGTCGTCCCTCCTCCTGCTCCATACCCACCCTCTCCACCGCTCCCGATCCCGACACCCGAGGAGAAGTTCGTGTGCAGGTAGGTGGGGAACTCGCCGTCTCCGTCGAACACTCCTGGCTCGAAGGTGAACGGACTTCCGACGCGGGAGAGACCGAGGGTGCCCATCTCTTCGGGGATGGTGTCGCCGGAGGAGGTGAGGACGGAGGCGAAGAAGTCGTTCTGGGTCTGGCTGTCTAGGATCTGGTTTGTTGGTGGCGGTTGGTCCTGTGAGACGGAGAGCGACGAGGGAGGAGGGAACATCGCGTCGGTGTCGAACGACGAGGTTGGGGCCGAGACCGGTAGTGTTGCGAGATGTGGTGAGGAGAGCGCTGTGGCGAGAGAAGTGAGGAGGGCGTGTTGGGGTGTTGATGGTGGAGGCGAGTGGGATTGGAGGGAGGTCAAGAGGGTGCGCGGGAGGAGGAGATCTGATCATCGGCGAAAGCAGACAAAGTTGAGCGAAAGCTTGGAAGAGTATGATACGAGGTTGAAGAACCTACCGTCGTGAGATGTACGGGCAGAAGAAACGGCCTCGATGATGATAAGCGACGCAAGTTTGAAGTACTGTGCGATGCAAGAGATCGCGTGTGAGAATGTGCTTAGCGCGTCAGCACCAAGATGGGGTCCGACGTACCATCAGAAGCGCAACGGGCATCGCTCCAGCTTTGTTCCCAAACTCGGCGTTCGTGCTGAGGACTTGGAGGAGTGCCTTCGAGCTGGCGAGCATGGACGCGTCGTCTTCTGCGGTGGGTCCAGCCGGTCTGCATCGCTGTAGAGTGGAACCCAGGAGGATGCAGCTGTGGTAAATTAGCACCAGAAAGCTAGAACGAGTCGAGGTTAGATGATCGGCAGAGAAAGGTACACGTGAGATCGAGCTGCTCACTTGAGTGCAGATGGGTCGGGTGCTGCCGCAAAAGCTGAGGTGCCGAGGTTTGACGCTGTGAGAGATATCAGAGCAAGTTGTGTACCCTGGATAAACGTTGACTTAGGACTCACACGCGATGACGCCGAGCCACTTCTTGGCCCACTACAACCGAAAGGACATGCGGGTGTCAGATCAGGAGAGGGGCTCTTACCTCAGACATAGTCACAACGGTGCTCACTTCATCCGCTTCGGCCTTGTACCGCTTAACGACGGCCTCGTCCTGGTACCCCAGTGCATCTTGCCTCGGAACCTCGTTCCCTCGCTCCTTTGCGGCGATGAGCGCAAGCACGCTTGGGAACGATCGGACAGAGAACGCAGAGATCAGGCCGTGCATGAGCTTGGATGCGGCTGACATGGCTTGGAACAGAGACGGCGTGGCGAAAGTGCTGGTGGTTGGAAGGTCGGGCGGAGGTGTGACAGGGAGCAGCGGTCGGGAGAGGGCGAGAGAGCAGTGGAGAAGCTCGGTGATCTGACGCCAAGGAAGACGGAGGAATCAGCAAGAGTATTTACAGTAGGCGGTATACAAGACGGACTGACCTGGACAAGATCCCAGACCCGTTTCCTTGACTCCTCGCCGACCTGACCGCCTCGGAGACACTTGTCGGTCGCGAGCCGCCACGCAAGACCAGTGAGGACTTCTCCACCGCTACCAGCACACGTTCCAGCAGGGCAAATCAGCCAAGTGACGGCGATGCAAAGACCAACGATGTCATCGAGCTCGCCGTACTGCGGTATCTGTTCCGTCTTCGCTGCGCTCGCCTCAGCGATACGTAAAGGTGCGAGGACAAGATCCGAGAGGGCGAGTTCGAGCAGATGCGACGTCTGAAGATGCAGGGCCGAGATCTGCGGGGAGGGATGGAGCAGTGTGGCGGTCGCGAGGATGGCGGCAAGCAACAGCTTAGATGGGCGCGGCGATGGCGGGAGTGGGTACGACCACAGGAGGGGAAGGATCGAGGCGTGGAAGCTACACAGAAGGACGGAGCAGGTTAGTCCAAGACCGTCTAGCAGCTCGCAACGATCATGCTCACTGATCCCAGCACTCGATGACGGCCTCGAACGTCAGCGCAGTCATGTCCACCTCGCTTCCCACACCGTAGATGCCGGTCCGACAATCCTGAAGGCCCTCGAGCGTGCGTCCCAATGTCTCCGACATCGATCGGAAGCGTTCCGTCGTCTGGCCGCGGTAACTTTGACCTGAGCCTCTTGACGGTGGAGGCATCGAGGCAAAGAACGGATTCGTGGCGGATAGCGGCGAGTCGATGGTACCGGACGCGTTGGTGCCAGAGCTGAAGGAAGGCTGACTGGGACTCGGTTCAGGAGCCGACTTGAACGTGACCGACTGCTGCTGGTCGTACATGCTGGACGGCGACTGTCCAAAGGACGACCTCGACGGGCCGGCATGCGAAGCGTTCGCCCCGAAAGACGACCGGGTTGGCGAGGTTGGTCCGCGTTGGCGCATCGTCCGCATGTCGATCTCTAGGGACCCTAAGCGGCGCTCGACCATCTCCTGCCTGGAAGGGAAACGGGAAGAGATGTCAGACAGAAGCAAAGCGATCTTGCCATCGGACCAGCCGCGATGGCAATGACATGTTGATATCAAGGGACTCACCAGTGAGCGTCGTCGACCAGGATGGCCGCCTGTGAGACCGACAAACGAAGCGAAGGGAGCGGGCAAAGATGGTCTGTGTGTGAGCTTCGGATCCGAGGCCGCGTCGATGAACAGGGGGACCGAGGCGACAGGACTGACGTTTGCCCGCGGCTTGAAGATGCAGTCGGTCCCGCTGGCCTTGCAACGAGCACAGGGAGGATTATCACCACCCTCGCACTTCATCTGGATCACAGAAGACGTGCAAGAAAGGATGGATGAGCGACCGAGTTCGGGCAGAAAGCGAGCTCGGGTATCTGAGCTCGGCCACATCCGCCATCCGACCTGGGGCGTCTGCTCACTTTTTGGCGTCTGCAGTTGACTGTGATCCGATAGATGGGGATCAGTTGAGCTCTGAAGACCCTGCGGAGCGGCTAGCGACGTCTGCTGGTACTCACGGCACGCCTTTCCTGTCCTGTTCTGACCCTTCTCCTCCTTATCGTCCTCCTTGACGTCCACGCTGGATGACTTTGCCTTTCCCTTTGCCTTCTTCTTTCTGCCGTCCTGAGTGTCTCCGTCGTCGTCGTCTGTTCTCTGGCTGATGGAGACTGTCCTGGCACGTTTGGGCGCATTCGGTCCTGCCTCGGTTGAGGACGGCGTCGCAGACGAGTACATCGGCGACCCTTGCGAGCCCGAGGGGAGGAACAGCGACGGATGGAGCGGATGCTGAGGCGAGACGAGGCCGTAGAGTCCCTGAGTGTGCGGGTCTGGCCGAGGCAGCATGCGAGAGGGAGTGAGGAGGAAGGGCCAAAGCGAGCTCGTCGGGTCGGCTCCGCGTCGTTGGCCCGGGAACGGAAACAGAAGGTACATCCGGCGAACCCGCCGGCCTGCCCGACCGATAACGCCCTGAGAGACTGCGAAAGACGAACTGATCACGTGTGTGGTCGTGCTGGAAACAAGCTCTGCGCTCGCGACATGTTCCGAGCGGGGTCGTGGGTGGTGAGGGTGACTCTGGTCGTTTGAGCTCACCTGCCCCCCAACCACGACAGCCCGTCCTCCCTCCATCGCCACAGGACTCGCCCATACGCACCTTCCGCTCGTCTGTACAGTCCCTCTGCTGAGTAATGGACGCGTACTCCCCCTCGGCGTACGACCAAGGGTACTCTTCTCCTGCTGGGTCGCCGTACAACCCGTCCGGGTCGGCGCCTCCCAAGCCGTCTGGCAAGCCGACAGGGAAGGGCTCCAGAGGACCCTACAAGCCGCGAGCCAACAAGGCATCCCAGCAGGCGACAGGGTCGTCCGTCTCCCCCCAGCGAGCCCCTCCCAAGGCCAAGGCGGCCAAGAAGAAGAGGAAGGAGAAGTCACCCTCGCTCGGGGAGGACGATGACATTGACCTCGACGACCTCGAGGAGACCCCTCAGCCCATGCTCTCGAGAGATGACGACGAAGAGGACGACATGAACGGAAGGAGTGGGAGCAGAGCAGGAAGTAGAGCAGGGACGCCGATGGGAGGGTCTAGCACGAGGCAGGGCTTGCAGGCAGCTCGCGAGGGGACAGCCGGCGTGGGCGAGCCAGCCGCAGAGGAGGAGGAGGAACCCGAGGACGAGGACGACGAGGAGAAGGCGGCTGCAGCGGCAGAGGCGAGGATCGTCAACGAGAGGATCAAGGAGGTCAAGGACGCTCAGATGTAAGCTCACGTCCTTCCCTTGTCGGCGTGCGGCTCGGCCTGGCGCTCGCCATGCTTGCTCTGGTCAGCTCACTGATCTCTTGATCCGACTCTTCGTGTCCTCGTCGTGCAGGCTTCTCGTTGGTCACCTCGATCCGGAACAGCAGAAGCGATTCGACTCGTGGAAGACGTCGACGTTCGCAAAGGCCCAGGTCCGAAAGGTAAGCTCCATGCAACCTTCCTGATGGCCGGAAGCTGTCCTTGTCGTCTGACCATCTTCTCGCCTCTTTTACTGTCTCTCAGCTGATCATTGCTACGACGGGCAACTCGATCACCGAGGACCTCGCCCAGATTGTCGGTGGTGTGTCCAAGGTCTACGTCGGGCTCATCGTCAAGAAAGGTCAGTCGCGTACCTCTGAACACTGCGACATGCCTTCTGCGATCTTCTTCCTACTTGCATGCTCGAAAGGACCAGCACTGACTTTTATCGTCGCTGTCCATTCTACAGCTCGCGAAGTCCAGTTCGCCCACAACCACACCGGACCGCTCCAGCCGTTCCACCTCCGCGAGGCCCACCGCCTCTACGTCCGCGAGAGTCGATCAACCAAGCGACCAGGAGCAGGGCTCACCAAGAAGGCCCTCTTTGTTCGATAAGTCGGTCGCCCATCACGCCCGCCTTCGCCTCGTTCCTTTCGCCTCGTCCGTCCCGGTCTCGTCGCATGTTCCTCTCCCTCGTCTCGCATCGCATCATGTCCACCACCCCATCGTCCAACCGCCACCGCCCCCGGCAGCCGACCTCGGCTCTGTATATGTCCCGCCACCTCCGCCGAGCCCATCCTCGCCCGAAGCCCATCCATGTCACCATCCAACCAAACGGCGCTTAACCTCTTCCTCCCTCTCGGCTTGCACACATCACCATCGACGCAAGCGGACGAGAACGGGCGAGGCCCGGTCGGCCCTTGCTTGCCCTGAGTGGTTGCCCACTTTGGTTTCTCGATGGCCCGATGGCGGGATCGTGTTCCTGCTCTGCTTGGCTGGCTGGCTGGGTTGGGCGGCTCCCTTTCCTCTGTCCGTTTGTTACTCGGGCGCTCTCGCTAGCGTGGCTTCTCTCCCTCCTATAGCTACGTGTACTACCTATAACGACCTTGAACGACTATACAACACTTGTCCCCGCCGCTAAAGAGCGGCTGTATATGTGCGCCTCCTCGTTGAACAGACACATCAGCTGGTGGCTCTGTCTGCCTGTCTTGTCTCTTTGCGTTCCCCGACTTGTCCCTCGCAGCCCGCGCGCCCCGCGATTGAGATGCCGTTCGTCCCGTTCGTTCCAAGCGCACGTCGTCGTCCGCACGCGAGATCGGCTCTCTTTTCTAAAGTGCTTTCTTTCGGGGGGGTGGCTGGCATCTTGCAGCAGTATCTACCATCACAGGAACCTACGCGCTCGGCCAGTGCTAGCAGAGCGGGAAGCCGAGGTCAGTCCAACCCTGGCAGCCGGCTGCGTGCACACGACCTTCGAGAAGGAGAAGTTCCAAAGAGAACGAACGATCTCTTGCCCACGCTCGGTTGAGCCAGATCGTGGGAACGTGTCGAGTGTGGGGGAAGTGATTCGAGGGTCGTCGACTGCGAGAGGAGACTCCAGCTTCTGTTCACTCTGTCGCATCTCATCTCCGAGAAGCCCCGCTGGACAGTGGAGACCTGTCTCTTTGACCGGTGCGGGAGAGTATTTGGTCCCGAGCGAGAGGCGGAGGTCGACGTCCAGACGAACGAGACGAAAGAGAGGAAAAGAACAGCGGCGTCTGCGGGGTGGGTGGCGTTGGAGCTCGTTCGAAGTGGCTCGGTTGTACAGAGGCCGAAGCCCTTCTTAGCCCCCTGCTCGCGTGCGCATTTATGACCACTAGCTCGATATACTCGGCTCGGGCATCGGTGAGACGGAAAGAGAGGAGAGAGCGCACGCCCAGTGTGGTTCTGTCATGTCGAGCCTCGGTGAGACAGCGACACTGCGCGTGTTGGTGGAGAAGTCGCCGTTCGACCTCCGGGCCGGGGAGACACGCTGGGTGCTGGCAGCTGAGAGATCAAGAAGTGGAGGACGCAGGAGAGGAATGCGGAGGCGGGGAGAGAGAGAGAGGCGCGGGGGGCGTGGAGGGCAAGGGACACCGAAGCAACTCCTCAGAGTCTGTTGAGGAACAGGAAGCAAGCTGAGGAGCCGGACCCTGAGAGACAGGAAGCAATGCTCGGACAGGAGCAACATCCAGGCACCAAACGTCGTGCGTACGATGTAGGGATGCTCTCAGTAACTAGTTGCCAGACAGGCGCTGAGAGGCCGTTCCATGCAGCAGGAGAAAGATGGGAAGGGGGCTTTCTCTCGAAGCGGAACTGATCTCCACGGACGAGCGAGTCCGGCGTGGGACTCTGTGAGAACCAAACATGGGTGTATTGAAATCGGCGGGTTGGAGCGGGCGGGGGAGAAGGAGGGGACACAGGGTGATCGGCCCTCCAACCACATCCTCTCTCTCTCTCTCCCTCCCTCCCTCTCCCTCTCCCCTTCCCCTTCTCGTTCTCGTTCGCCATGGCTCTCTGCAACACGAAACCTCTCACGCTGTCGCCTCAGGAGTCGGACCCTACCCGGTTGCCGTCTCGGACCGAGGAGGAGCGGGCTGGTCCTCGACGGGTGGTCCCCGAGGCTGGCTCAAAGGAGGCTCTCAGGAGGGAACGCCTCCTTCGCATCTCCCAGGGACTCGAGACTGCCTCAAGAGAACGTGAGTACAGTCTTCTGGCTTACCGGTTCAGCAGTGCACCTGTGCTTGTGCGCTGTGTGGGAGGGGAGAGAACAGGAGGTGTTGCTTCGGAGGGACTCGTGCGACCCAACCAGCGTGCATTCATCTCGCTGACCTGTCCCTCTCGCTTCCCTTTGGTCCGCCCTCCCTCTCCTCCTCTCAGCCTCGCCTACCCCGTCTGCGTCGTCGTCGCCGTCCAACGGTCGTGAACTGCACTCTTCTCTGCACATGTCGGCCGACTCTTCGCCCTCTCTGTCGTCCTCGTCTGTGCGGACGCCCTCGCCTCCGTCGCCCAACTTCGTCCATCCCGAGCCCGCAGTCGCGAGCTCGTCCTCGTCCTCGTCCTTCTACAACGCCTCGGGCTTCTCTGCTTATTCGAACGAGGACGACAACAACGCTTCAGCTGGTCCTTCGGTTGTGGTGATGATGCTCCAGGACCGGTATGCGGGCATGTCGAAGGATCTGTGGAAGAAGGACGCGGACGCCGACGTCTGCGATGGCGAGGGCTGCTCCGTAAAGTTCGGCCTCTTCTCCGCCAGAAAGCACCACTGCAGAAAGGTCAGCACATACATCTTCTTCTTCTGCATCTATGTCTCTTGGTTCGGTTGCCCTGGCGACGAGCTCGTAGGCATGTGCTGCCGAAGCACAAAGGGAACTGCAGGGCCAAACAGCGGGCGATCGATTAGCGGAGCTAGGGGAAGGAGGGGAAGGGGGCACATGGCAGACCCTCTACTCCGCCTCGGTCACCCACACTCCGCCCTTTCTGCATCTCCAACGTCGCACCAAGCGTTCAGCGGGTGCTCGTCCTCGCGTTCCTCGACCCCTCTCGGCATGTTTCGCCCTCTGTCGACACAGTCTCCGTTCCGTAGATACCCCGCGTGGTCATAACAGTTGGCTGACCCTCCCGCCTTCCTCTTCCGGCTCTGTTTCTCCTTCCTCAGTGCGGCTACGTCTTCTGCTCTGCCTGCTCGTCCAACACATACCCCCTCACGTTCCCCAACATTGTCTCTGGCCCGACCTCGAATCTCCTCGCCTCGGCCTCGTCCATCCTTCCCTCCTCGGCTCCCTCGTCCCCCACTCTCCAGCACGCGACACCGGTCGTTGCTCCTCCTCTCAATCACTCGCTCGTCCCCTCGCGTGTGTGCTTGCCCTGTCACAACGTCCTCACCTCTCCCTACAACCCTCCGCCCGTCCGACCTCCCAACTCTCGCCGCTCCTCCCGCACACCGACCATCGCGCCCTCGCCCCGCCGCACGCCTGCCCACTCGCGAAGCCCAAGCCCGAGTGCGACGACCCGCTTCGGCATGCCCCATCCGGCTGCCGCGCCGACCTCGTCCGCGTCGTCGTCCCTCTCGCTGAGGACGCCCACGAGCCCGTACGAGCCATGGATGGACGGACCGCTCAAGGAGTTCCCTCTCGCGTGGCCCAGACAGGAGCGCAGAGTTTACGGCCCTGGCGTGCAGGTGCTCAAGCGGGACAGGAGTCTGATGAGGAGGGAGGGCAGCCTCGGAGAGGTCGCACCCTACCAGGGCGGCGTGAGAGAGGATGCCGACGGAGAGGAGGCCGCTGGAGAGGATGCGTGGAAGGGCAGGGACGAGGAGGGAGAGGGAACTCCTCGCTTCAACCCTAGAAGCGATGGCGAGTGCGAGGAGGGTGCTCCTCAGTCGTACGGCGTAACCTGGTCGACGTTCTAGAGCGTCGTTACTTCTGCTTCCCCCGACATCTCGCCACTCGGCTGATCCCGACTTTTCCTCCTTCCTCGACGCCTTCTGCCTGCTACGACCTTCGCCTTTTTGCTCTCCACCTTCAAACTTCCGGTCGCGACATCGTCTTTACTTCTCGGCGTGCTTTCCATTAGATCTCACCGACCCGTCCTACTTCATCCTTCAACCTAGTCGGCCCCACGTCCTTTCGACGTGTCTGCCCATTCCTTCGGCCTACACTAGACTCTCTGGGCTTTTTCGACCTCGCCTGCTTCTCTCCATACACTGTATAACGCTAGAGGCTCGTTCCCCTTCTCCTTCACCTTTTATCCTCGTCTCTCCGCCTCTAGATCATGTCTGCGCTTTCCTCTCCCCTCATTTACACTCTACTTCCTGGCTCTACACCTTAATGATCTCCCACTCTTACCTTTCTTTCTTTCATTTTGGGATCTCGTGCTTTCTTTCTCTTCTGTTTCTTTCGGTCTTCGCTTCGGGTTCGGGTTCGTTTCTCCCTTTACGCTACTCTACGACTTTCCGCTTTATTCTTTTCCTCTTCGTTCTCGATGTCTCTGGATTGGCTTTCTTCGCGATAGATCTGCTGCTCTTTCTTTTCACCATCCGTGTCGTGTGCAAGATCAAGAAACCAAGAAAGGACAGACAGACATAATGGACTGGCCAACGATGGGTTCGTCGTTTTGTCTCAGCGACTGCAAACATGTCAGTGGATGGAGATACGATGAAACCACGGCGATCGATGAAAGGGCATCTTTCTCCCGGGGACTGCTGGCAAGATCTAAACGTCACGTGACGCCCTCCTTCCTGAACCGAGCTCAACTCAGAACGCTCCTTCCCCCTCCTGTCCCGCGCAACACCACCCATCACACCCTCCCTCTGCCCACCATGCCGCCTAAACCCGCGGCTCCTCTCACGCCCGCCCAAGAAGATCTGCTGTCCCGCTTCTCGACGTTCTCCATCTCCCCACCCAAGGCCGAGGAGTTTGTCCGGAACGCAAAGCAGGCGGCCATCTTCTCCGACTTTGCCGCTTCGCTCGGGCCCGAGACCTACTCGTGGGACGAGGAGAAGGGCAAGTTGATCCTCGTGCTGATCGCTCAGGGCCCTAAGCTGGATACGGCCGGGCGGGTGACGGTCGCGAGGAAGATTGGGGACGGCGTGTTCGGGAGGTCGGATCAGGTGCTCGGTACGTAGACACCCGCCCATCAGCGAATGAGGCAACTGTGGAGCTGAGCTGACGTGCGAACCCTGGTTGAGGCTGTAGCTGCCATCAAGTACGTCGAGACACACCCGAAGGAGATGAACGAGGCCGAGTTTGAGCGAGCATGCGGAGTCGGTGAGCTCGCACCCCTCCCCTCCTCGTCTCACGTGCTTGTCGCTGACCTACAATGTCTCTCGTGACCAGGGATCAACATCTCTCCCGCCGACATCCCCTCGCTCGTTGCTGCTCAGTTTGATGTGATCAAGCCTACGAGCTGGGATGACCTCGGGAAGACGCTCGGGGCGCTCAAGCAGACCGACCTCAAGTCAGTCCGCTCGGCAACCTTGCTGCCTGATCAGATCTCTGACACCTCCCCTTACGTTCCTGATTGATAGGTGGGCCTCTGCTGTAGACGTCAAGAACGCGACGGAGGCCGTGTTCATCGAGAAGTTTGGAACCAAGGAGGCTGCGAGGGAGAAGAAGAACAACGTCAGTCACAGCTTCTGTTCAGATTCATCAGAGGCCCACTGCATCTAGCCGTAGCTGAACTGGACGTCGGCCGTATGATTCTTCCCAATCAGGCGCCCAAACCCGCCAAGGCTGCACCGACCCCGACCGCGTCGACCTCGACAGCACCTGTCCCAGCGCTCGACAGCTCGAAGACGATGTTCACCGAGGGATGGCTCTCGCGGCTGCACAAGCCTGGAGAGAACCCGCAGATCCACCCTCAGCTGAGGGAGGCTCATCTTGCGGCTACCCAGGGACGGGTCATGACCCGATTCCCGCCTGAACCGTGAGTAGCGTCGTTTTCAGGGCCGGGACAGCGCTGAACGGGCAGGTACTGACCCAGTCCGCCCTTGTCGTTTGTCAATCTTCCAGGAACGGTTACCTCCACATTGGTCACTCAAAGGCCATCACCGTCAACTTTGGTTACGCGGCCTTCCACGGAGGAAAGACGTACCTTCGGGTGAGTTCAGTCCGCCTGATCACCCTCCGACCTCATGCTAACTCAGATATTTTCCTGCTCTCAGTACGATGATACGAACCCGTCGGCCGAGGAGGGTGTCTACTTCGAGTCGATCCTCGAGATGGTCCGCTGGCTCGGGTTTGAGCCGTGGACGATCACCTACTCGAGCGACCACTTCCAGAAACTGTACGACCTCGCCACCGAGCTCATCCGTCGCGACAAGGCCTACGTCTGCCACTGCACCGCCGAGGAGCAGCTCATCAACCGGGGAGGAAAGGAGTCGCAGGCCCGAACGGCATGTGCGCACCGGTCTCGCCCAGTGGAGGAGTCGCTGGTTGAGTTTGAGCGGATGCGCAAGGGCGAGTACAAGAAGGGAGAGGCGACGCTGAGGATGAAGATGGACCTCAACTCGGGCAACCCGCAGATGTGGGACGGGGTCGCCTACCGGATCGTGCCCGCCAGCCACCACCGCACGGGAGACCAGTGGTGCATCTACCCGACCTACGACTTCACCCACTGCCTCGTCGACTCGTTCGAAAACATCTCGTGAGTAAACCAGTCCCTGATTCAGCTCGTTTAACGTGTCACTGATCCCGCTTCTATCTTTCTGCAGTCACTCTCTGTGCACGACCGAGTTTATCACGGCTCGTGAGTCGTACGACTGGCTGTGCGACGCACTCGAGGTCTACAAGCCCCGTCAGTCCGAGTACGGCCGACTCAACATCCAGGGGACCGTCATGTCCAAGCGCAAGATCAAGAAGCTCGTCGACGACCACTACGTCAATGGCTGGGACGACCCTCGGCTGTATACCCTCATCGCCCTCCGACGACGCGGTATCCCTCCCGGCGCCATCATCTCGTTCATCCAGTCTCTCGGAGTGTCGACTCAGTCGTCAAACATCCAGCTCGTCAAGTTCGAGTCCGCCGTCCGATCGTACCTCGAGTCGTCCGCCCCTCGACTCAACTTTGTGCTCCGCCCGATCAAGTGCACGATCGTCAACGTTGCCGACGACTACCGCGTGTTGAACGAGAAGCCCCTCCACCCGAAGGATCCGTCGATGGGCTCGTACGAGATCGCGTTTACCAAGACGTTCTACATTGACGAGGACGACTTCCGGATGGAGGACTCGAAGGACTACTTCCGAATGGCCCCCGGAAAGACCGTCGGTCTCCTGGGTGCGCCCTTCCCCGTCACGTGCGAGGAGGTCAAGGTCGACAGCGACGGCAAGGTGACGGAGCTGCTCGTCCGGCTCGAGGACGGCGAGAAGGGCAAGAAGAAGCCCAAGGCGTACATCCAGTGGGTCCCGCTCGACCCGGTCACCGCCTCGCCGACCATGATCGACGAGACGAGGATCTTCAACCCGCTGTTCCACTCGGACGACCCGGCAGCGCTCGACGACTACCTCAAGGACATCAACCCGGACTCGTTGACCGTCGTCAAGGGAGCCATGATTGAGCCGGCGTTCTGGCAGCTCGCAAAGAAGTCGATGAAGGACGCGAGGGTGTCGTCGGAAGAGAGGACCGCCAAGGCGCTGGCGAACGCGAAGACGTCGGAGGGTGACAAGGGAGCGGGGAAGAAGGTCGAAGGGGACGACACGCCTGTTGCGACGGTCGATCAGCTGGTGGGCATGGAGTGTGTGAGGTTCCAGGGTCTGAGGGTCGCGTACTTTGCGGTGGACAAGGAGAGTGAGCTGGCGTGTTTGAAGGAGGAGGAGGGTGTGAAGCCTGGCAGGAGGGAGGGGGACAAGTTGATCCTGAACAGGATTGTCAGTCTCAAGGAGATGGCGACAAAGAAGGCAATCTAGATAGGCAGTCTCTTCCATATGAACTGTGCTCTGGAAAAGTTGATCAGCGAAAAGATCGCGCTGGTTGTGACATGGGTGACTGCGCTAAATGGACAGGAGAGGGGGTTCGACCTGCCATCTCTCACCCTCCCGACGACCATCTTCTCACCCCACCAGAACTTTTTCCCCCTCGCCGCGCAACCCCACTATGCCCGCCAAGCCGCTCTTGCTACCGCTCGAGGTCATTGAGCGCATCCTTCGTCTCGCGTTCCTTCCTTCGGGCCCGGAGTCGTCCACGCCCGCGCCCCTCCCGCCGAGGTCGACGTCTCACCTCCTGCTCGTGTCCCGCGGGCTCAGGGAGCTCTGCCTGCCCTTCTTCTGGCGAGCCGTCACGATTGCTCAGCCGAGCAACTGGGTTACCCTCTTTGACGAGGTGGAGGGTCTCCTCGTCAAGGGTGAGGAGGGCAGGACGAGGTGGGGATGGGTCGAGGAGCTCAACGTCGTCGTCGAGGCCCTCATCCCAGAGCGGGATGCGACGTTGCCTCTCCTTGGCTCGACCGTCTTACATCCGCTCAGCCTCCCCTCATACCGGCGACTACCTCGTCTCGTCTTCCACCAGCACCATGACGAAAACAAGCGCGAGCAGAACGGTGGGTACGAACCGAACGACGGCATCTTGCACCCATCGGTGCTCGACGCCCTCGAGAGCCTGGTCGACCAAGCCGAGAACGGCGGTCTAGCATCTCAGATCGACCTCCGGAATCCGGACCACCCAGGACATCGGGCTAAGCTCTTCATCGGCCGCCACTGGAACAGCGTACGTCATCGCAAGGCCGTCGACCTCGCGAGGGCCGACTCGTTTGTCGTCGCCCTCAGGTCCTTCAAACCGGTCTTCCTCCACATGCCGGACTTCTACCTCGGGCAGCCGCACGCACCTATGGAATACTGGGCGCCCGAGATCGACGTTGTCACGCCCGATCTGGTCGAGTTCGTCGGCACAGGAGAAACGACCATCTGGCGGCTACTGGAGAATGTCAAGTCCGCCTGGCCGCAGGGAGGTCGGTTTCGCCTGGTCGGTCTCCTCGACTCCGAGTTGGAGGAGATGGAGCGTGAGATGGGTAAAGCACGGGTGGAAAACCTCGCTGGGCACCTCGAGCCGTATCGAGGGGTCTGGGAATGGATGCGCGCGGATGGGTCACAGTTCTCCTTCGACTTTGACAAGATGCTGGATTTGGACAAGTTGGGAAGGGTCTGTGAGTCAAGTTTAGATCTCTTGTCTGCTTGCGATCTTTTCGGGCTGAAAGTGTCCCTCCTTGTGACAGAAACGCTTTTGCCCCTCCTGGTCCTTCACTCTATGAGCTTTTCATGTCTGAAATCCTGCACCGCCGTCTTGATTGATACATGGCTCTCCCTGAGTCGTTTGCTCCATGCGGATGCTCTATCTTGATTGAAAGCTCTGCACTGAAGTCGTCAAGATATTGGGCATTTCCGTCAGCCATCTCAAAGAAGAAGCATCGGATCCACGATTCTCGTGTTCCTTCTCTGAGTATCTTCGATCGACGTTGCTCTTCTACGGACTAAGGCTCAATGAACATCGCTGCTGAACGCAATCTCAGAGGCAGCACGGCCCATCTCCCCTCCGGACCCGTCATCGGCCCGCTCTCTCCGACGCCCCTCAGCCCGACCTCCCTCCACCTCGTCTCTTTCCTCCCGCCCATCACCATCACCCCACCCCAAATCTCTCGGCACCATGTCACTCTCCCAGTTCTCAGCAGCCTCCCTCTTTGACGTCTCTGGCAAGGTCGTCTTCATCACCGGCGGAGGGAGCGGTCTAGGCCGAGCGATGGCGAGCGCTTGTGAGCTCATCGTCCTCCCGCTCTGACTTCGGCCTCGACGCGGAGGAAAGCCTGCTGACCCAGCTTCATGGTTTGATCCGCGGACGCTGTAGTCGCCGCCAATGGAGCCAAGGTCTACATCACCGGAAGGAGGAAGGAGAGCCTCGAGGAGACGAAGCGACTGGTCGACAGTGAGCTCGGGAGCGTCGAGACCAAGGGAGGGTCGATAAACATGTACGTCCTTCTCCTCCAGCTCTACGTTCACTGTAATCTCTGATTTAGACCGTGCCTCCCTTCGCTCTGATTCCCGCCTCACCAGCATCCAAGGCTCCGTCTCCTCCAAGGAAGACATCCTCAAGATCAAGGACGCCTTCGGTGCCGCTGAGAAGTCGCTCGACGTTCTTGTCAACTGGTTCGTCCCTTCTTTTCCCCTCTTCTCCTCTCTCCACTGACCTGACTTGATCTTCTTATCCCAGCGCCGGGATCATGAAACCCATCCCAGCCAAATACGACCCCGACGACCTCTCCGCCCTCGAGTCCGCCTTGTGGTCTCCTGAATGGTCCGACTTTGACGTCTCGTTCGCCACGAACGTAACCGCCGGCACGTCCTATGATCTTCAATCTTCGAACTGAACATCACATGCTAACCAGTCCACTCCATCACGGCAGTGTGGTTCATGTCCATCGCGATGCTGCCCTTCTTGCGCCAGGCGACCGAACCGAGCGTGATCAACATCTGCTCGATCGCTGCGTGGAGCTTGAGCAGGAAAGCAGCGACGCCGTCGTACGGCCCAAGCAAAATTGCGGCCGTTCAGCTTACTCAACAACTTGCGGCGAGGTTCATGCCTTTCAAGATCCGAGTGAACGCGCTCTGTCCCGGATTGGTCCGTTCCCGATCCCCCCTCTCTTCCCCCGATCCCTCTTGCCTCTCAACTCCCCCTTCACATCCTGAACCCGTCTCCCTCTCCCTCCCTCTTTTCTCGCCACCCAGTTCCCCTCCGAGATGACCCAACCCACCGCCGAACTCATGGACGACTCCCCCCTCAAGGCCACCATCCAGACCATCCCGCTCAAGCGCGTCGGGCACGAGACAGAGATCGCTGGTCCTGCGCTGTTCCTGAGCAGCAAGGCCGGAGGGTACGTGGATGGGAGTGTGCTGGTGGTTGATGGAGGGAGGTTGATGACGATCTCGGCGAACAACTAAGGATGAGGAGGAGGGGCAGACGGGGGGGGGGGGGGATGCGATGGAAGTGTGATTTCGAAGGTGATGAGGAGGAAGCGGGAGCGACGATGGATGGATGAGCGTGAAGGGGGGCATGAGATATAAGTGGAAAGAGAGCGTAGCATGCAAGTGAGAACGAAACCGAAAGAGAACCAGTGAAGCGGGATGCGAGAGAGAGAAGGGATGAGGGTGGTGGGTGATTTGTCTAGCCGTTGACCTTCTTGGACCTGCCAAGACGCTGTAGAAGAGTAGTCGAAACGGTCGGATCAGCTTCGGATTTCCTCAATGACAGCCTACCAGTCGAACAAGCTCGTATTGTGCGGGACGTACCTTCTTCATCCTCTGCAGCTTCTTTGCGCTCATCCTGGCCGCCATCTCCTCGAGCCGCTTCTTCTCGTCCACACGCAGCTTGCGCTCCTTCGTGATCGTCTTCTTCCTGCAAAAGTCAAACATGTGAAGGATGACCTAAAAGTGGTCAGCGCGCCGGTCGAAGCGTTGAGCTCAGCACAGTGGGACGGACCTCTCCTCCTCTGCGATCGTCTCGTCCCGGAGTGTCTTCTCCATCAGCTTGACAGCCTCCTGCTGTTTGCGCTTCTCGATCCGGGCGTCCCACGAGGCAGTCTTGAGGCCGGCAGGAAGGTTCGTACGGCTGTCAGGTCGAGGATGGGTTGGGCAGGTCAGCTCAGCTTCGTTCTTTCGCTCGCTTCACCCTCAGCTCACGTCGAGCAGGTTGGGGCATGTGACTCACACAGTAGCTGTCTTGGGCTGCTTCCAGAACTTTCCGGATACACGTCCTCCGGCTGATTGGTTGAGGCCGATGGTCGCGGGAGGGTTGGACGTGCTCGTCGAGGCCTCGACGGCAAGGCCGACGGAAGAGGTGATGTCGGCGTGGGCGGGCATGGCGAGAGAGTGTAGGAAGGTCGAGGGCAGGCGGATGCAGGTGTGCAAGGCTCAAGCGTGGCCTGGAGAGTTTGTTTTGGCGGGAGGGAGAGAGTTGAGTGGGAAGGGACGAGGACGTGAGGTCGAGCTGAAGTTCTCCCTCCCGACTGCGCAGCAACCGGACAAGCGCGAAGGAGGGGAGACCGACGCGAGCTCGACCGAGAACAGGGCGTGGAAGAGAGGGTGAGATGGCAGCGAGCACTAGAAGCTGCTAAGACAGAGGGTGAGCTGTCTTGCAGGCCAGTGTAGAGAAGTGGAATGAGACAGGGCAGGCTCAAAGGGGAGCCAAAGCATGTCTGTGACGTACCAGGACCCGGACGGCTGATCTGTTTTGTCCAAGAGTGTGCATGATCCGGATCGATTTTGAGCAACAGTAGTAGCAAGTATGTCATCTCCAAAGTCGGCACGAGCCTGGCGAAGAGGGCTGGTGGGTCTGTCCGGGTGAGCCGCGGGCAAGGGCCGACATCTCCTCCGAAACCGCCCTCGCGCTCCTCTCCTTCACACCATCACAGTCTCGTTGCCCTCAGGTGAGTCGTTCTCTCCAAAGCGTGTCCTGTGGATCCCAATCATCCTCTCCGTGGTAGTATGTGCCTGCTGGTAGCGACTGCAGCATCAGTCGACTGGTCGACGACTCTATCAGCCGCCCTCACCTCGGTCCTCTCGTCGTGCAGGACAATCGCTCTTGAATTCGAGCTGGAAGCTGACCGCCGTTCTCTCGACTCCCATCAGCCTCTCATCTTCTTCAACACACCTCCATCCTCTACCACTCCTGCTCAACATGCCTCTCATCAAGGTCAGTTGAGCTCTCCCCGCGTCGGTCTCGCATGCAGCTCGCTGACCGTCCCTCTTTTCTCGCTGGCAACCTTCAGATCCACCTCATCAAGGGACGATCCGTCCCTGAAGTCCGCAAGATCGCTGATGTCGTCCAGGAGATTGTAAGTGCTCTGCCGAGCTCACCACATCGCTCTCGGATGCGGCCGTTCACGTCGAGCCCTCTCCGACCTGATCACTTCACGTCTGCTGACCTCTGGCCTCTTGCGCCTCGCCTCTACTCAGATGCTCGCCAAGTTTAACGCTCCTCCTCGAGACCGATACCAGGTGAGCCGACGCTTCTCTTCTGTTGCCTGGCTATCCATCGCCATCGCCAATCACTCCTGGCCGGCGGCTGTTTGATCACCGCGCTCTCCGCCGAAACTGACCTGGTCCCCCGTGCTGCTGCTTCGTCGCGTTGCTTTGTGTAGATCATCACCCAGCACGAGGAGGGAGAGATCATCTGCGAGGACACCAACCTCGGGTTCGAGAGGACCAACAAGCTCTGCTTCATTCGTGCGTGCACTCATCCTTGGCCGTTCGCGCGCGTGCGGCTCGAGGAGCCGGTCGCGTCCGTTCCTGTGTTTTGAGGTCGCATCTGCGGGGATGGAGACATGCATTTGACGATTGAAGACCTAACGCGTTCTTTGTCTTTTTATTGGCCCACCAGAGATCTTCCAGCAGGGCCGAACTGGTGAGTGTTTTGAACCGAAGCTCACACGACTCGTCTCCTGCTTGACCGACCGGATCGCTGACCGCTTTTGTACGAGCACGTCTCTTCTGCTTTGTAGCCGAGATGAAGGCTGCGATCTACGCCGACCTCGCCGACAGGCTGAGCAAGGAGTGCGGCGTTCCCAGGACCGACCTCATCGTGTCGTGCAACGAGAACACCAGGTCAGTAACACGAGCCTCCAGCCTCTCGTATCTGCGCCATGCTTTCCTTGACTGTGGCTGACTGGATCTTTGGTTCATCTGCACTCTCAGGGCCGACTGGTCGTTCGGTGACGGAAAGCAGCAGTTCCTGTGTGGCGACCTCTAGATCGTGTGTGGGCTAGATAGAATCAGATATTGTATGCGATCCCAACGTGGACTTACTCTAGCTAACCGCGCGAGATCCGAGATCAGAAACGATCATAGAACCCGAGAAGTCATGTCTGTCTCTGGGTCGACTTGCTCGAGAGCTCACCCATTCGAGTGCAAGCTCGGTCCACTTGCTCCCCGAGCCCTCAACTGCGACGACCGACCGAATCCATCCGCTCGCCCAAGCGGCTCTCTCATCTCTCTCACGCGTAGAGGATCGCGATCCTCAGACACGTCTTTAGATCCGCCACGGTCCGGAGGTCAGGCCCAAGGTACGCACAGGCGTACTCCGGATGAGTCGAGCTCGCCTCCACCGTGGACACGCAGCTGACTCCGACCCACATCCTGTGCCTCACTTCAGCGCTCCTTGTCTGCCTAAGTGGGGATACACTCGTTCTCACTGGTCGGAATGTCTACCAAATCAAAGCGAAAGCCTCCGTCTGGGCAAAGCACACCGACGGCTGCTCCGCCTGTTGAGCTCGCATCCCCTCCCTCCACCGCTTCAGCCCGCGCCACAGATCAGCCTCGCACGCATCCCGCCTCCGACATCCAGCAGCCCAACGGGGGTGCTACCTCGTCGCCTACGCCCACATCGTCGACAAAGGGCGTCCGTACACCCCTTCACGAGCGACCTGCACCCACCCTCCCCCACATGCCCGCACCCCTCTCGCCCGCCAACCCCGAAGCGAGGTCTGCATCCCCACCTCCTCAGCCATCGCCCTTCTTCTACTCGCTCTACTCGGCACTCTCGATGTCGAGCTCGCCCGAGTCCAAGCTGCTGTACCGACAGATGGGCGAGTCCGGGCGAGTCATGCCCTCGGATCCGGGATCGTCCGCGGCTGAACCGCGCCGCCCAAAGCTCACGGACGAGCAGGAGAAGGCTCGCAAACGGGAGAGGGAGGCAGAGGCGGTCAAGAAGAGGTCAGAGCAGGCGCTCAAGATCAAGGCCAAGCTCGAGGCGGCCCGTCCGAAACCACCACTCAAGCCAAAGACGACCGAACCGGCACCCTCGCCTGGCCCCGCAGAAGACGTCATCCCGCCTCTTGTGCCAGTAGACGCTCGGTCGCCCGGTCGCAGTAAACCTGCCGCAGGACAGGGCTCGCCTGCGAAGAAGGCGTCACGAGCCGAGAAGAAGCCGAGGACAAAGGTCGAGCAGCAACGCGCGAAGCCGACCCTCGACGCCGACACCAGCGATGGAGAGATGCCGGATCTTCTCACGACAAGCATCCCGAAGGAATCAGGACCTGCACGGACTCAAGCACCGTATCAGCCTTCGTCGGCCGTCTCGTCTGACTCTGTGCCGACCCGCCCGACGACGCCATCTTCGCCGCCAAAAGAGGAGACAAAGTCGATCTACCAGATGGCGCAGGACCTTCGCCGTGGAGAGGAGCAGACGAGACTCCAGATCGAGAAGCAGAAGGAGCAGAAGGAGCGGGATGCCCAGATTGCGCTGGACAAGGCGCGAGTCAAGCCGATCGAACTTGCTCAGGGCGGGATGGTGGCCGTCGCGGTCGCTGTGACGGCTGCTGCAGCGGCCACTGCATCCTCATCGCCGCCCGTCCCCGCTCTTACCTTCCCGATGAGCAAGCCGAGCGCTCTAGGACCTGCGAATGATGGAGGCTCGTCGTCGTCGGTCTCGTCGGTGGCGTCTTCGGTGCCGCCCGTCACCCCGACCCATCTGCCGAAAAAGCCGCCCGCATCTGCGCACCCGTATCCTGCAAAAGGGTTTCCGCACTCGCTCGTCAGGCCGCCTGCTCCCAGTGCTGTCCCCGTGGGTGATCCGCCGTCAATCCGACCTGTTCCTCCAGTTCTCTTGAACGCCGGAAACTTCGGAGCGCCGCAACAACATCAACACACGCATCACCATCCGACCGCATCGTCATCCTACCTTGGACCCTCTCGTTTGTCTTCAAATGCATCTGTCGACCTCAAAGGAAAGGGCCGAGAGCATGTCGCTGCTGGGCCAAACACACACCGGACCGCAGTCGGCCAAGTATCGGACGACCGACATACGAGATACCTGTCCCAGCCTGTGCGGGGAGGAGACGGTAGGCAAGCTCTGAATCCGACGCCTCAAAACTTTGGGTCTCGTCCCTCAGCCAGACCTCCGGAGCAAGGGTCCGGCCATCCTGAACTGCGTCCACATCCATTGGAAGGGCCCGTGCATGGACGGCTCCACGGTCCTCCTCGATATGATCAGCCATCAGTCGTATACTCGTCAAAGAAGCACCTGCCTCCGTGGCTGGTAACTGACGGGGTCGAGCCGATGGAAGAACCGGAGATCATCGCGCAGTGCAATCTCGCTATCGCCGCCCGGATCCTCCATCTGCAAGCCAACGCCTCCCCGCCCTCGCCAGCCTCCATACCCTTACCTCGAGAATCTCCTCCGAACCGCGTCAAACACCCAACCCCACCTCCCTCTACTCGACTGGGCGACCTTCCGGCTCGTCCGATACAGTCGACGTCGATCCCACCCCCTCCTGTCCTTCCCTCACAATCCAATCCGTCTCATGCCCGTGGGCCTGGCCGTCTTACCTTCCAACCGACCGTCCGATCGCCACCGTCGCGGGTGACCCGGCTGGCTGATCCGCCACCGCAACCTGCTCTTCTGCCCTCGGTCGCCTCAAACACTGCTCCCGCTCCCATCCTCTGTGCCTCTTGCTCTCGACCCGCCGACACATCATCCTTTCCGCCCGACCCTGTACCGACAGCGCCAGGGCCACCTGCGTCGTCCGGCCCTCCTCCCCCACCACGCCCGTTCACGCCGACGTACGCCACTCCAGCCTCCTCCGCCACCCGGGACAGTAGCATACGCGCGACCGACTTCTTCCTCCGGGAGAAACCGCAGGCGACGATGGCTGAGCTACGAGCAAAGCATGCGACCGGTCATCGTCCTCCACATGCGCACGAGCATCGGCGAGGACACTCGGACGATCAGACACCTCACGAAGGAGGCGAGGCGTCAACGCCGAGATGGATCCCGCCAGAGCATCATCAGTCGGGTCCCATCTCTGGCGTCCTCGACGAGGAACTCGGTCAGCTAGGACTGGGCAGGTACTCTGGTCGCAAGACAAACTTCACCGCCGAGTGCTTCGTTCACGTGAGTCCAATCTCGCTTCTCACCCATCTATCAGCAGAGAACGACGCTGACCTCTCCTTTCGCTTCTCAGGTCGAATCCACCCGCCCGTACCCCTCCCGCGTCGAACTCGTCGTCGACCGACGCGAGCTCCAACTCGTCTGCGACCTCGAGTTCGGTCCCACCCTCTCGATCGAACTCGTCGCACCTCACCACACCCGCGCCTTCGTCAAATTCACCTACGTCGCCGACGCGATGAAGGCGATGCTCGCTTCCTTGCCGAAGGAGGAGAAGGGCCAGGGAGGGGTGTTGTTCGGGCAGGAGAAGCGGTTCGTGTTTGAGCCGAGGAAGAGGGCGATCTTGAAGTTGTACAGGGAGGGGGATGACGGAGAGGAGTGGGCGGATTTTGTGGGCGGAAGTGGGAATGGGGAGAGAGGGGAGGATGGTGGGAGGGCTGCGTGGAGGAAGAAGAGGGAGGAGAAGGAGGCGGGGGTGAAGAGACGGGTGGAGGACTTTGTAGGGACGGTGGTGATCGGGGCAGAGGAGAAGGCCGACTTTGAGTGCGGGATGTGAGTTCCGTCACCCTCCTTGGATTCCTCTTTTCAACCGCTGACTATCTCACCCCTCTGACGCGATTGCCCTCATCAGCTGCCGCGGGCTTCTGTACGTCTCGAATACTCTCCTCCGCTCCTCGTCTCTTTACGTCGCTGAGAAGTTCTGCTGGCGTCTTCCTCTTTGTTGAAACTCGCCTTCAGGAGCAACCCTCATCTCCTTCCTTGCTGCGGCCACACATTCTGTCTCGTCTGCATCGAGACCTCGTCGAAGCGCGACCCAAAGAAGGTCAGCCCTTCCTTCTTCCCGTCCCGTCTCGAAACCGTCGCGCGCCAAAAACAGATCGACTGACTCGACCCTCTGGCATCGCTCTGTCCTTTTCCAGCAATGCCCCAACTGTCGCCAGTCCCTCGAGATGACCGGGCGGCCTGTCCCAAACCGGTTCGCCAAGAACGCGGTCGATCGGTTCTTTGAGAAGGCGGCGGGGATGAGTCGCTGAGGGGCCGCACTTCTCTGTTTTTTTGTGGGTATCGTCTCGGTTTTGTTGTGGCTTTGTTTCTCTCTCTTTCTCTCTCGAGCCACATCTTCTCATCTCCTCTTTCGATCTCGCAATCTCGTCTCCTCATCTCCGCGCTTTCCATTGTTCTGTATCTTCGGCGTCATCTCATCCCTCATCCTATCTCATGACCTCTCCATCTCCTTTCTTGCCCAAAACACCGCCCTCCTCATCCCTCCCCTCTCCCTCACCCCTTCTTACCCCTCTCCTCCCCCCACCCAAGACCCGACCTTTCCACCCCTCCCTCATCCCCGTCACCCTCCCCACCTCCTCAACCCTCTCCCAAACCTCCTCCCCTACCAGACCCCTTGCACCCGCTTCCAACGCCACCCAGTCGGCCCATCTCACCCGGTCCGTGAGGGGTTTCGTCCGCTGGAACTCATACGGGTACCGGACGACTTTCTTGGCGAGCGAGAGGGAGGAAGCGAGTTCTTCGGGGGTGAGAAGAGGGAGACGTCGGCGGGTCAAGTTGACGTTTGAACTGGGTGAGGGTTTGGGTGTCCGGGGGGACGAGGAGTTGGGAAGAGGGCGGGTGGAGAGGTACGAGAGGAGGGCAGGGAAGGCGCCGCATCGGGCGAGACATTCGGCGTACGAGATGTGGGCGTTTCGGTCGAGTGGGGAGGGTTTTTGAGAGGAGGAGAAGAGGGTGGTGTAGGTTGAGAGGGCGCGGGTGGGGTTGGATTGGAAGCCGAGGGAGTCGAGGTACTGCTCTCGCGCGCACACAGTACGACAATCAGATCGTCAGGCAAGGAAAGCAAGAAGAAAAGAGAAGAGATGATCCGAAATGAAAGGAGACTCACAACAGACACCGCCCTACTCGTCACCCCCTCCTTCCGTCCGTTCAGCACCCCCCAAACCTCCTCCACCTCGTCCCAACCCCGCCCCCGATCAAACCCATGCATCAAACTCGTCCACGTCCTCTCACCAAACTCCTTCCCCTCCTTCTCCCCCTCCCTCATTGCCCCTCTCACCACCCTCATAGCCCCCAAATGCCTCTTCCTCACTCCCGCGGCCCTCTCTTCCTCTTCCTCCGTATGCGCCCGGCCAAGGGGCAAGATCCTCTTCTCTTCCGCCACAAAGAGACTCGTGTACACCTCCACCATCAACGTCAACGGCTGCCTCTTCGGATCCTTGAACGTCAGATCCAAACGTGAAGTACGAGTGAGGAACCTCACCAGTCCCTCTGGATCCGGTATCTCCTGCCGCTGCCCAACCGCCAACCGCCTAGGGACATGCAACAGAAGTTGGACCGCCTCGTAGACGAGCGCTTTGGTAGCGACGAGTCGACGTTCGGACTGGGTGTGTTTGAGGAGGGAGGAGGTGAGGGCGATGGCGGACGGGAGATCGGGGCAGAGGGAAAGACGGGAGGAGAAGAGGTGGGTGAAGAGGGGGAGGCGAGGGGTGGAGGGTGGTGGGGAGAGGAAGGTGGTGAGGAGGGTGGGGATGTGGGAGGAGGAGGGGGGTGGAGGGAGGGCGAGGAAGAAGGAGGACAGGAGGGAGAGGAGACGAGGGGGCCAGAGGGGTTCGGAGGGGGTGGAGGTGGGTGATGGTGGAGGAGGAGAGGGAGTCGATGAAAATTCCGGGACTGGTTGGACTCGAGGACTGGGTGTTGGTTGAGCGGCGTCCACATGGCTTGGTGAGGAGAGATGGTTGGGCACCGTGGGATGCCGAGCTTTACGTTGTGCGCGTGTCATCCGCAGACGGGTCGATGTTTGTCCTTTGGCAGTGGACAAGAACGAGGGTACCACGCTCGTACTCGTCGTCGTAGAGGTGTGAGAGGCTATCGGTGGATCCTCCTTGGCGGAGATTGCAAGCGGCGGGTCTGATCCGGGAGGCAACGAGTCGGCTCGAGTCTGCGTTGATGTTGAGGAGGACTGGACACGGAGTCTGATCAGTACGAAGACAATCTGGCGTATTTGGGAAATTCAGACGCACCTGTGTCGGCGACGAGGATGCGGAGGACGACGGCGTCAGATGAGCAGGCGGTCGTCGACCAGCAGACGCTGTTGAGCTCGACGTGGGTCGAGCGGACCGACCAGCGCTCTCTGGACCAACCGAGAGCCAGGCCGGAGCTGCTCTGGAGCATCTCAGGGAGATACGCATGTCTCTATCAAAGTAGTGAGTGCTTTGATATCCTTGGGCGAGGTCTGTCAGGTGTCGAGGGGAGAGAGGGAAGGGGAGGACAGGGTCGAGCTCACCATTCGAGCTCACCTCCGACGGTCACCAGCTTCGCTTCCTCCTTCGCCCGAGATGTCGTCCTTCTCACCAAGACAGGATCGCTACTCTTCTTCGCCCTCCCAGTCGACCTCGAGCGGATCGGACGAGTCCAATAAGAGGAAGAGGGCGGCGTCCTCGAGGACACCGCTCTCGCCCGCCGATGCCGTCCTCCCTCTTCCAGACGGCCGAACGATCAACATTCTCGACCAGAGCCCCTTCAGCCCGCTCGACAAGGGCGAGAGATGGCCAGAGTCGCATCTCGTGATCCTCCGTGCTGCGCTCGACTCGGAGCAGACGATCCCAATCCCCGTCCGAACTGCCCTGGCCGGCTACTTTGGCGTCGCCGTCACTCGGGTCAACGACTGGCTCGGAGGCTACAGATCAAAGCTCAAGAAGAACGCTACCGAGTCCTCGTCTGCCAGCGCCAGTGGGTCCAGTCCAGAGGGTCAGGGCTCCTCGCCCGGAAGAGATGCAGCAAGGTCGAGCGCCATCGTCGCTGCTCCCGCTGTCCAGGATGACGAGGGGTCAACGACCGAGGAGGAGGAGGAAGACTTTCAGCCGAGGCGAGAGAGGAAGAGACGAGTCCTCACTGCGGTCACCGAGAGCGCCGAACGAGACTCGACGAGCGATGCACAGCACACGCAACAGGCGGTCGACCAGGTCAGTGCCAGGTCCTCTTCTTTCTCGACTTGGTAGGGGACACTCTGGGTCTATGTGGACTCCAGAGAGAGCTGATAGCACTACCCTGATCTCTGCGTGCGCTTATGATCTTCTCGGCCGTCCATCCAGAGCGCATACATCGAGCCCCCTGCCGCGCCTGTCTCCTCGCCCGTGGTTGCGTCTTCGCCAGTGGGTCTTTCGCCGGCTCCATCTGCAACCGTCGACAAGCACTCTCGACCCGACTCTCCAGATCCCTGCCTCGGATCCCTGCTCATCGATCCCGCCAGCCCAGACCCAAAGCCCGAGCCCCTGCCTGAGGACGCAGCCGTCCCACCCAGACCCTTTGCCGACATCCTCGACCTCTTCCCGCACGACATCGTATCTCGCTCTGCTCTTCCCGCTATCACCAACCCTGAACGTGGCGCTCTCTTCGAGGACCTCGTCGACAAACTTTCTGGGCCGACTCAGCCGTCCCTGATCGCCTTCGAAGATCCGGATGCACGACCGCAAGATCGATCCGCTGTCTCGCCCTTCCGCGGCCGTCCGCCTCCTTCTGCATCTTCGCTCTCGTCGCTTCTCGCTCAGCAGTCAGACCTTCTCGCCGCGCTCAGCCTCTCGGATGGGGACTCTTCCTCTTCCTGCCCAACCAAGCGAACCGCTCCGCCTGGACCTCTGCCATCTGAACCGCCTCGCAAGTTCCTCAAGCTGTCTGGCCCGGAGCCCGTTCCTCGACGATCTGATGCGCTTGAGTCAGGATGGCTGAGGGAGGTGACGGTCGGGTGGTTTGGTCAGGGATGGGAGTGGAAGGCGGTCGCGCAGGATCAGGAGCAGCAGCAGTCGGCGGAGCCAGAAAGGTATGTGCGGAGGCTCACTTGGCACGGAGCTAGGAGGAGACCAGAGAGGCGGCGTCCGCAAATGAGCTGATGCAGAATCTTGGTTCTCGTGACAGAGTTCCGGCAGGTGAGAGCGCCGACGTCGAGATGGAGGACGCACATGCGGCAGAGCAGTCTGCTTTCGCCTTTCCCTTCTACTTTCTTTGAAGCCTCCTTGCTGCTCAATCTTTGATGTCCATGACGACCTTCTCTCATCTGCGATATGTGAAAGAGCTTGGGAAGAGGAAAGGTTCCGACGAATAAATCTAAAATCGCTGCCCTCTCGAGGCCCGCCGACTCTTTGCTCGCGAGGACGAGCTCGACACCGCCAACCCACGACAGCGCTCCCTCCCCACCCCCCTACCCCATCCTTTTCTCGCTCGTCATGGCCATCTCTCTGGTTGCCCGCCGACTTCCGTCTGTCGCTGCCCAGCTTTCGTCGTCTGCTCGGTTTGCGTCGACCAAGGCTCCGGTTGCGTCGCCCTCGCTCCTCTCTGCCGCCGCCTTCAGGGTACGTCGTCACCCGTTCTCGCCTCTGGTCCTAGCCAGCATTGTTTTGGATAGCGTCACGACTCATGCACGCCGGAGACGGAGCTCGTGCATGCTGTGATGTGGTGTGTGCGAGTGCTGTGGGGTTGTGATCTTCTGCCCTCTTCCCGATTGGATCCCCTTCCGCTCAAGCCTCGAGCTCACGCATGCCCTTCCTTCCTTTCGTCTCTCGCGCCCTCTTCTCTAGTCTGGCTCGATCTCGAGGTCTGATGTGTCGTCTGCGATCCAGTCTGCCAAGGCCTACTCGACCGGCAACAAGGCGAGTCTCCTCTCTCTCGAGCTCTATCCGAGATCTCAGCCTCCTTCCTCCTGACATCGAGCTGACCGCTGCCGTCCGTCATGTTTCACCCCCGTTGGATGATACTAGGTCGCCACCTCGCAGCTCGCTCAGGTCGAGACCATCTTCAACAACCCCTCTGCCACCAAGGCCAACCAGAAGGTGCGTTCACGCTCAGCCCGGCTCCGTCTTGCTTCCGACTCCTTCCTGCCCGACACAAGCTGACCCTATCTCCGCCTGCATTGTGCACGCCAGGCTCTTGCTGAGCTGATCAAGGGCTCGCCTACCAACTCGGTCGCCCGATCCAAGCTCACCAAGATGGTCTCCGTACGTCCATGCCTTGCTGAGCTCAGTGGCGCCTCTCCTTCCTTGCTCGCGAGCTGACCCGCGTTCGTCCTCACCCTCTCCTTCCCTCTCTGCATCACCTGCACCCACCATCGCATCGCCACACACGCCATCCCCTCCCTTTCACCCTCTCACCCCGTCACTTCACTCCCGATCCCGGGCCCCTCCCCTTCACCCTCGCTCTCCCTCAGGCCCTCCCCGGGATGGGCATGGTCCACTGTGACGCCCCCGAGCCGTGGCAGTTCGGCTTCCAGGACGGTGCCTCCGTCACCATGGAGGGAATCACCGAGCTCCACAACGCCGTCATGTACTTTGTCGTCGCCATCATCGTCGGAGTCACCTACGCCATGAGCTCGATCATCTACCGGTTCCGAATCTCCAAGTCACCCATCTCGTCAAAGTACCTCAACCACGGAACCCTGATCGAGTTGATCTGGACCATCTCGCCCGCGTTCATCCTGATCGCGGTCGCGTTCCCGTCGTTCAGGCTGCTGTACTTGATGGACGAGGTCATCTCGCCGGCGCTGACGCTCAAGGTGATGGGGCACCAGTGGTACTGGTCGTACGAGTACTGCGACTTCATCAACTCGGGTGACGACGAGGACGAGGAGTAAAGAGGGGTGGTTCGGTGTGAGAAGAGGAGAGAGGGAGGAGGTTCTCGGTTTTAGTCAGTACCAAGGAGGAGACGGAGATGTCCATATGTTTTCTGCACACTCTCCTGCGGGTCGTGAAGAAGCGGAAATATCCGCTCTGAGTCCATTTTGCGCCTTGAGGAGAAAGATGCAGTCGATCGAGTGACCGACGACACGCAGCGAAAACTCGATCGGGGCAACGCATAGCAATCGTCCACGAGCCAAAGCAGACGGCCGAAAGGTGAGCGGTATACAAGAGAAACGAAAGAAAAAGGAAAGAAACAGTACAACTTGACAGCAACAGATCACACACGTCCGTCATCGCAACCCTACTCTACCCAATCAAACCGCCGGCAACTCGACCCCTTCCCCCAGATCCCTCGAACTCCGTCCGACCCTGACCACCAATCTCCCCTCCGGGATCCTCCACGTTTGCTGGACCACATCCCACACGCTCACGTCCTTTGCGCGCAGTGCGAAGCGAGCGGTGCGCGTCTCGCCTGGCGCGAGGAGGTGGAGTTTGTCGAATCCGCGGAGGAGGAGCGGGGGTTGGGCGGGTTCGGAGGGAGGGAAGGTTAGGTACTAGATCAGATTGAAAGATGGGAGAGTCGAGGTTAGGGTTTGGATCAATGAGGGTGGAGAGGAGGGGGAAGGAGAGGATGGGATGGGATGGGATGGAAGGAACGGACGAGTTGGGCGATCTCGGATCCTGGACGGCGGCCGATGTTTGTGATTGGGACGGAGATGATGCTGGGGGTGGGATGAGAATTGGGGAGGGTCAGCGGAGAAGTCAGATGGATGGAGGGAGAGAAAACAGGGACGGACTAGATCTGATCGTACAGTCCTCCTTTGCCGGCAAACTTTTCGTTCGTCGGCTGCAAAGACGTGTCGTCCCTGGCCCGTTTGATCTTGACTGAGGCCTTGCCGTACTCGAAGGTCGTATAGCTGGAAGGATGAGAGAAAGGGAGGAAGGCATGACAGATCAGACGTGTCTTCGACGGAATGTACAGCGTGAGTAGAAGAGTCACTCACCTCAGTCCAAACCCAAACTCGAAGCGAGGCTCGATCTTGTGAGCGTCGAACCATCTGTAGTCGACGAGGTTGCCTTCCGGGAAGGTTGCATTGGGCTGATCGACGAGATCGTCGATGATGCCGTGCGGAGGCCAGTCGGAAAGCGATTTGCCGAGGGTAAACGGGAGCTGAGAGGCGAGAAGGAGCTGTCAGTCCACAAGGACCGGATCATGAGTCGAGTTTGAGTGATGACGAACCTTTCCGCTCGGGTTGACGTCTCCGAATAAGACGCTCGTGATTGCATTGCCCTGTGGACGAGGAGTTCACACCGTCAGTTTTCGCACTTCAGCGAAAGGCTTGAAAGATGGACGCACCGATTCCTGTCCTGGGAAGTACGCAAACAGGACCGAGGTCACGTTCTCGTGCGAGATCTGAACAGAAGGCAATCAGTCAAGGTCAGAGCAAGGGGGCGAAAGGTCGAGCGTTAGTGGTGCACTCACCCATCGCTCCATCAGGACCGGACCAGGCGCGTGGATGATGACGACCGTCTTTGGGCAGTGACTGGCGACAGTCTCAATCAGTCGATCTCCGTCTTTCCAAAGATGGAGGTGGTCCCGGTCGTATCCCTCAAACGCAAACGCCGACACGAAGACGAGACACTGCTCGGCTCGCGACGCTGTCGTGTTGATGTGGTTGTAAGCCGTGTCGGCAAGCACCCAGTCGACTTGTCGGCCAGTTTTTCGTCCTCGGCGGGTGATAGCTTCTAGCGGGTTGACCTACGCGAAGGAGGAGACGACACAGATCAGTCGTGGTCGCAGGTTGCAGACGGAGGCTGCATACTCACGACGTACGGAGCCCAGGCAGTCCCTGAGCCAGCACCCATCGTTACTGTTCCAGGCCAGAAGTAAGGTCGCGAGTCGTCCTGGCAGAAGTTGTCCGTCCCACAGGCCTGCAGCCCGTACGCGCTCGGACCAGCATCCGAACCGAAGACGGCGAGACGGCGGGTGGACTTCTTGATCGGGAGCGACTGCTTGACATTCCTCAGCATGCTGCAACGCACAGAACACTTGACTCAGCGTCCGACAGGATCTGCGGGATCTGCAAGCGCGACATGACTCACGTGACGCTCTCCTCTCCGATCTTGCGAATCAGCTTCCAGTGGTCCGACTGAACATTCGGCACGTCAGGAACGTCCTCGACTGACTCAACATCGACGTCCTCATTCTCATCTGGCCAGACGGAAAAGGCTTGGGTCAGTCAGAACTGGGTCACGTCAAGAGCAAGATCTCGACTGACCGAACTCGAGATTGGTCCCGCCGTTGCCTTGAACGACGAGTCCGCCCTCGAGCGCGCGTGGCTCGTTTGTCGGAGAGTCCGGGAAGCCTTTATCCTGCCCAAGGTGGAAAAACGGGGTTAACACCCTGCGGCACCAGAAGAAGACAGAGTCAGCGACTGATGACGCTTGGCATCAAAGGGGCGGACGCACCTGAGGACCATGTCGTCCACACGCTCGACCGGCACAACCCCCTCTTTGACCAGGTCTACGAGGGTTGCACCAAAGTCGCCTCCGACCGAGAATCCCTGACCCGGCATCGTCTGGTCGAGGCCGTTGAGAGCGGAGCTGGCGTTTGACCACGTCGCGTCCCAGCTGAGCAGATCGTGTCACATGTCAGTCAGCATCCAACAGTGTTCAGCGAGATCGAGCAGACTGTTGCTCACTCGGACATGACGAAGCCCTGGAAGTTGAGCTCCCCCTTGAGCACCTCGTTCAGCGCTCGGTCGTTCTCGCACGCGTGCGTTCCGTTCAAGCTGTTGTAGCTACACATGACACTGCCAGAACCAGCCCTCACGGCCTCGGCAAAGCTTGGGAGATAGGTCTCGTGCAGCGTCTTGTCGTCGATGTCGCTGCTGATCTGTCGGAACGTCTGGACGGTCCCGTTGATCCTCCATCGTGCGGTCCGGAAGGTCTCCTGCTCGTATCCGATGTAGTGCTTGAGCGAGGTGATGACTCCCTGCGACTGGATCGCCTTGACGGTCAGATACGACGCGACGCTGGACAGGAACGGGTCGGGCGAGAAACCCTCCCAGTTCCTGCCCCCGAGCGGAGAGCGACCGAGCGGGCCTCCAGTGACGGGTCCCAGATGAGTGTGTACCTGTTGTCGCAAAAGGCTAGTGATCAGTACACGCGACAAGACAGAGGGGAACGCAGGCGGACGAACCCCTCGAGCCCTGAACTCGTGCCCGATCGCTTTGGCTCTCTTGTCGATCAGCGTCCGGTCCCATGTCGCGGCGACAGTGTGGGCAGTCGGAAACTGGGACACAAACGCCTCAAAGCGAAGACCGGCGGCTGCGTCAGAAGAGGCGGCGATCAGCATCGAACGGACGACGGATGAGGGCAACGTGCGAGCTCACGTCCATCCTGGGTCGGAGAAGAGCGAGCGAACGGATGTCAGCATCCACCAGGAGCGAAAGGCAGCGGGATCACTCACCTGGATGCAGAAGCGAGGAATGTTAAGCCGAGGGATGCCTGGGACGTTGCCCTCGCACGGCCCGACGTGACCGGTGGTGAACGACACCTGAGCCGGGGAGATCGGAGGAGAGCGATGGGCAAGACGAGACCAGTGGGGATGAGCTCACGCCGGTGCGGATCACACGAGCTATCCTAACGTACCTTCTCGTTGAGAGTCATCTGGCTGAGCAGATGGGACGCCTTCTTGAACGCCTAGAATGGTCATATGCGAAAGACCGGTGAGCTCGACCGCCCAGGGACTGTGCGTCCGAGCGCGCTCACCTTGTTCCATGTAACCCCGTTGGCATAGGCTACAGAGTGCAATAAGACGCGTCAGCACAGACTGCCTATGATGCGCTCGCTGGCCCAGATGGGTGGGCGGTCGTGAGCGCGTGTCCGCTCCGGCTCTCTACTCACGGCCAGAGTACACGCCCTCGGTTGGGTGAGCGAGATGAGGATCCTCCTGTGGACCATCCGGCTTGACATCAGCGAGAACGAGTACAGAGAGTGTTAGGACGAGCACTAGGCTGAGCCAGGCGCGAGCGGCGAAAGTTTGTGGTGCTGCCATGCTGGCGGTTTGGAGTGTCGAGCTCACAACCTGAGCTCACCTCATTCACGAGTCACCTGCCATCATCACCTGGCCTCCCGTATCATCAAAGCCCATCAGCATAGCTCCTCAGTGAGACTCTAACATCCTATCCAGCGTCTCTGCCTTCGATGGAAACTACCTCCTGCCAGCAAGGTCACGGACAGCTGTGACATCGATCGCGACCTCTCGCCCAAGCTCGCCCTGGCCCCGTCGATACCGCCCGCCCGGCTGCAGGAACCGAGGACGACTTTGCCGATCGACACATCAACCCCTTCAAGCTCAACTGGACCAGATCTGTGATCCAAGCCCAGGATCCAGCAGGCTCAGCAGCACACCCGAATGCGCTCGCCGCCAGGACTCGCCGGTCCGCGCTCTTCTGCACACAAGACGTCCGCTCGACTCGAATAGCAACTCTCGGCTAGGTGGCTGTCATCTTCTCTCGCAAGCGGACTGTTGTGGTCTCTCTTCCGATGGTCTCGGTTCCTGATCCACCTCGCGGACCCTCCCGCGCTGCCCTCTTCCGACATCCCCTGTTCGCCCTGATTGCCTCTCAGCCAGGCCAGGACGACAACAACTGCCCGCCTCTACTCCTGTCCGCAGGTTGACCTGGATTCTCGACTACAAAAGCTGGCCTGTGGGCTGCTCTGTCTGTCTACCATCAACCACCTCCTTCACTCCCTCCTCCTCTTCTCATCCCATCTCACCCTCACTCTCACTCCCACTCACTCCTCACCACCTTCCTTCACTCTCACTTTCACTCTCGACATGTTCGCCTCCCTCACTACCCTCCTTACTCTCGCCTCGCTCGCCCCGGCCGCGTTCGCTGCTCCTCTGCTCGCTGGCACGGTCACCTCGAGCGTGACTGTCTCAACCGACATCACCTTCAAAGCTCAGGGCTTCGGGTCCGACTACTACAAGTAAGCCCGTCTCTTGTCTGCGCTCGATATCACCAGACTGTTGCTGACCCATCGTTTCGCTCTGCGCCTTACAGGAAGAAGTACATCAGCCCTGCCTTCCGAGCGCTCTACCCCGGTCGACACGTCTTCTGCCAGGATCTCGTCGGCAACGTGATCCCCAACGACCACACCGAGCCGCTCTCTTGCCTGTTCCCTCTCACCTCGACGCTCGGGTACAAGATTGCGCCTACGCTTGATCATCTGATCGGAGTGAGTGCCCTCTCTTTCCCCTTTGGTCTAGTCCGCCTCGTACTGACTTTAGCCGACCTGGCGGGTTCCTAAGCACGCCGCCGTCGAGCACATCGACACCGCCGCGGACGCTCTCTGCATCGCCGCCGAGCGAGACGAGTCCGGCGGGGGAGGAGTCTGCCAGAACGTGCTCGCCGCCATCGACGATGTCGTCCAGGCCAAGGGAGGACCCATCTTCCAGGCCAAAGCGGTCGCCAAGCTGCTCAACTTCCTCTGCGTGTACGTTTTATGCTCCTCGGGCCTGGCTTTCCTCGCGACCCTGTTCTGACTCTGTTCTCTTCCGCTTCGGCTCTGCAGCGCCCAAAACACGGACCCGTCCACCGGCCTGTGCCAGTTCCTCTTTGCCGGCATCGACTGCGACGCCAACAGGCTCATCGGCGCAGACGACCTCGAGTGTGTTCCCAAGTCTGGATGGACCAAGTAAGACGGGCGCTCGTTTAGGCCGCTCTGCGAGTCGGCCCTTGATCCTTGCCCATCCCTCCCCATCTTTTTTCTTTCCTCTTGTCTTTGTCTTTCTTGGGCGGTCCAGCTGGGCTACTTATATATACATTCTTGTCTTCCACGTGCCCATCTCGGCCTCGGGCAAGGTTGCTCTGACCTTTTCGCTTCCGTCCCCAATCGACTTCTTCCCCATTGTGCCTCTCCCTTCACGGTCTGTCAGACGAATCTCTCCTGTTCGACCGCCCTCTCGACCGTCTCGTCACCGGTTACACTGCTCTCGGCCGTTGCTGACATTGCTTCGGTCGTGGCCCCAGAGGAGGTGCAAACGCAAGGAGGCAAGACTCCCCTCTGTTGACACACCGGCAACTTGATTTTCCCGACTGCCGAGTCTGATCGGGTGAGTCTGCTGAGCAAGCGTGCGGTCGGCGTCTGTTGGCGCGAGAGGTCTCCTCCACTTTCCCCTCCCTCCGACTTTGTTTCGCTGGCATTCCCTTTGCTTCCTTCATCCCAACAACCACCCACCCACCAACCCAACCAACCAATCCTTCCTTCTCACTCCTCCATCATGCCTTCTGTTGCCAACCCCCGAGTCATGTATGTCCTCTCCTTCCTTGCGCTCTGGCCGTGCATGATGACGTTCAAAATGTCGAGCTCACCCTCTTCCCCCCTCTTTCTTCCTTCCTCTTTCTTCGCTTTAACGCAGCTTCGCCAAGGTCCCCAAGGGGATGCCCGTCGCTGGCCAGGATCTCGTGTACGACACCACCGAGCAGATTGACCTCGACACGGTCACCATCCCTGAGGGAGGGATCCTCGTCAAGCTGCTCTCCATCTCGCTCGACCCCTACCTCCGAGGAAAGCTCACAGAGCCCAACCCCAAGCACTACTCCCAGACCGTGAGTCGACCCTGATCTCTTCTGCAAACGAGCGTGATCGCTCGAGAAGCGGGATGGGGGATGGATGACGTGTCCAAGGCGAAGAGCGAGACGAACCGAGCTGACCTCTCTGTTCCGTTCTTTCCTCCATCAGTTTGAGCTCAACAAGCCTATCTACAACTTTGCCGTGACCGAGGTCCTCCGGTCCAACTCTGAGCAGTACCCCGTCGGCGCGCACCTGTACGGAATCTTCAACTTTGCCGCCTACTCGGTCATCAACGGACCCCCTGGTGCGTCTCTCTCTCCTGTTCCGCACTCTGCACCCTGTCCCCTTCTCTCCTTTGACTCTGTACTGACCTCCATCTGCCTTCGTTCTTCCTCCCCTCCCTCTCAGCCGGCGCCACCAAGGGCGACCCCGGCGCGTACAAGGTCCTCCCCGAGGGCAACGCCGGTCTCGACGTGACCACCTGGGTCGGAGCCGCCGGCATGCCCGGGAAGACGGCCTTCTACGGCTGGAAGGCGATCGCAAAGGCAAAGAAGGGAGAGTCCGTCTTTGTCTCGTCCGCGTACGGTGCCGTCGGTCAGATCGTCTGCCAGATCGCCAAGAACGACGGGCTCAAGGTGATCGCGTCGGCGGGGTCGGACGAGAAGGTCAAGTACCTCAGGGAGGAGCTCGGGGTTGATGTGGCGTTCAACTGTGAGTCGGTTGATCTCTGGGTGACGGCAGAAGATGGTGAGGTGCGATAGATTTGCTGACTTGCTTTCTTCTCTCTGCTCCTGGACCACACAGACAAGACGTCCAACACCGCCGAGGAGCTCGAGAAGTTTGGCGGCATCGACATCTTCTGGGACGGCGTCGGAGGCGAGACCCTCGACGCCGCCCTCGGCGCCATGCGCTTCGGTGGTCGCTCCATCGAGTGCGGCATGATCTCTGGCTACAACAAGGGCGGAGAGCCCGTCGCCTTCAAGAACATCATGAAGCTCATCGGATCAGGGATCACCATGCGTGGGTTCCTCGTGTTTGAGTTCGAGAAGGAGTACCAGCAGGAGTTCTACGAGACGTTCCCGAAGATGTTGGCGAGCGGGGAGTTCAAGTTTACGGAGCATGTCGTCAAGGGGCTTGAGGGTGTGCCCGAGGCGTTTGTCAACTTGCTCGAGGGGAAGAACTCTGGAAAGGTGGTTGTCAAGACTGCTTAGAATTCTGCTTCGCTCTCTCTCTCGCTCTGCTCGATAGACTTTTGCTCGATAGACTAGAGTTGGTTCGGCACTTGCATATGTATCCCTAGACACACCCCCATCGCATGACTCATCACGAACTAGGACCTTGGAGCATCAGAGATCTTGAGAGAAGCCGACTGGCTTTCCGGACGCGAGCAGCTGCGACTCGGTGGTGATGATGCGGTCGAGCATCGGGTGCAGCGTCGAAGGGAGCGAGTCGCGGAACGCGCGCGAGGAGAGGTACGACGGATGAGATGGGAAGTGCTGGAGAATGTTTTGCGCTGGGGAAGATCAAGCGCGTCAGCGACAGTTCCGCCTGACTCAAGTGAACGGAAACAAAAGAGTGCACGGGACGCACCGCGCGTGAGATCGCCAGGAGGCGGAGAGCCGTAGCAGCCGTGCAGGGTTCGTCGCTTCACTTTGAGGTTGTACTGCGAAAGAGGTAGCCGCAGAGGCTTGGTCAGTCGCGTTTTGGCCTGGCGTCGATGATCTAGCAGTAGTCTCGTAGGCTTACCTTTCCGACGTGAAGGATGTTGTTGTTGTAGAACACGGCTTGACCCGCCTTGAGGCTCACGACCGCCAGACCTGGCATCTCCGCGCCGGGGATCATGTTGGCCGCACGTTCTTCCGGCGTGCGGATGCGCGAGTGGGACGCGGGGACGGCGATCAGGCAGTCTGTCAGGGAAAGAGATGGGTCACGGGTCAGATATGAAGGGGTGAGGACTTTGGCTGATGCGCTACTGACCGTCGTCGTATAAGCAGCAGTTCCACTGGACGCCGTGATGCTTGATCTTGATCTTCTCGGCCTCCTCATCCTCTGACGCGGTGGCCTTGACGTCGTCCCGATGCCAGGACAGCGCGTAGTCCTTCTCGACAGGGTTCACCAGCAGGTTGAACAGCTCTGCAAGCGAGGTCGGGTGCGACGTTAGCTTGAGTTGCCGGTTCAATACGTTAGGATGTGACGCACCGAGCTGCATGTCCTTTCTCTCGCAGCCCATGAGTGCCCTCGACACGTCGAGCAGCGGCTCGCTCCCGTACCACTCCGCGAAGATGGGCGACTTGAGCTCCGGGTGCATCAGATGCTGGATGCCCCAGATGTCGGACCCAGGCGGGAAGGGAGGGAACTGCTTGCCGACGACGCGACTGATAGACAGCGGACGAGAAGAGAATCAGCGTGATGAGAAGAGAGCGGGTGAGGTGGGCGTGCGTGAGCTCACACGTCTGTCCAGTCCCCTCTGCGACCCATCTCGGTCACCTTGTCGGCTGCTTGACGGAGAGGCTCAAGCATCGAGGGAGGGATGAGCCCGTCGACGATGACGAAGCCATCGCGATGGTACTGGAGCCGCACAGACGCGGACCGAGAAGAGGGAGCAGGTCAAAGGGTGAGCTCACAGATTCGGTCCAGTCCGACGTCAACGCGAGCGTGGGAGACGCACCTTGTCGACGATAGCGTCGAGACTAGTGTTAGGGAGGGACATGTCTTGGAGCAGGATGGATGTGGGCTTGAGGCACTTGTGATGATGGTGGTCGAGGGAAACATGGAGAGAGCGGGTGTCGCCGGGAGAGAGGTCAGTCCGGCCAACCCGCCGGAGGGACCAACGCGCTTACGCCGATCTCCCGCGTGCCCGCTCAGACATCTGCAGGCGCTGGCTGAAACGAGCTTAGACTTCTGGTGAGTAAAAGATGGAAACTTCAGGTCGGGCGGAAGGCGGGGGCGGCGGAGCCGCCTGCGCTCTTCTTCCTCCCCGCAACCCTAACTTGTACCGGCAAAAGATCTGAGAGAAGTGGGATTCGAACCCACGCCTGTGAAGACGTGCGAGAATGTTGATATCCTGAAGCACGCGCCGTAACCACCCCATAGAGGATATACAGAGCAAGCGTCTATGAGGCAACAGAGTGTGAGAGGTCAGCGAAACAAAAGGAAAAGACCCCAAAAAGGTAGTGAGAGAAGTGGGACTCGAACCCACGCCCTTGCGGACTGCCGGGTTTTGTATAACCTGAAGGCAGCGGATTAACCACTTTCCTATCCTCCCAATGAGATAGATTTATGAGCTGTTGTCGCAAATTACTATCTATGTACAGCCCAGTTGTGTCTCGCCCCCGCTCCAACTTGACGACTGCCGCACGTCTGCCTCTTGTCATGGCTGTATGCAGGACTGCACCCGCACTTTCCGTGGAATAAAATCCGAATCCACCATGTTACACTAGCTCAAGTCAAGATGGGTTCAAAGGAAAGGCGCTCAGAAGTGCGCACGGTCATGAGATAAGAGGTTGGGCTGGAAAGGGCTACTTCCTCTTCTGCTTCTTGCTCGGTCCCGCGACTGCGTTCTTGTTGGCTCGTTTTTTGGCTGCGGGTGGGGTGCGTGGGACGAAGCGGTCAAGCTGTTGCGTCGCTGGACGAGATGGGAAGCTTGACGAGTCCATTCCGCGCGGGAACGTGACGGCGCTGGAGGGGAGCGTCGACCAGCTTGGGTTTCGGATCGAGCTGATCTGGACGGCGGCGCTTCCGTTGGTGGTGGAGAGTCGGACACGAGCGTCTCGGTCGTCCTCGTTGGCTTCGCCCTTGCTAAAGTCGATCGGTTGGAGGCCGAGCAGCTGTGCGGCAGCGGGAGTCGGCATGGAGACCTTGATGTCGCCGTTGATGTTGGCATCTGGGATCTTGACCGAGCCGAGAGGGATCTTGCAGGTTGCCCTTGCGCCTCCGTGAGCACTGACATGGACCTGACAAGCGAAACAGGAGGGTCGAGTCAGATCGTGCGCTCGAACGGATCTGACTTCGTGAGCTTGCCCTCCGTTCGATCTGCTCCCCAACGCCGTCCTACCCTCGCTCCACCCAACCCACTCGCCTCCTCTCCCTCGCCACGGCTCTTCAGCCTACCTGCGCCCTCTGCCGGGGGATGGTTCTCCGTCGACCCCAGTACAAGCTCGCTCCGCTGTACCCCCATCGACCTGCTCCGGCGCACTACCCTCTGTACCGAGCTCGACGGGACGTACCGAGACTCCTCTGTCCGACAACACCGCGTGCGTAGCTTTGACCTCGGTTGCCTTGTTCTTCTTGTTGGCACCCTTGGTGGCCTGGTGATGATGGCATGGCAGTCACATGCGATCGGTCAGCTGCAGTCGAGAGCTGGCGAGAGGGACGGAGGTGGGACGTTGACGTACGGTCTGCTTAGTGAGACGCTCAACGTCAGCTCGAGTCTTGCACAGCACCCACTCCTCGGTCTTGGCTCCGACAGGGCACAGTCCAAGGCGGATCACGAGCTCAGCTTTCCGATGGACCACCAGCAGACCGGAAGCAGGTCAGCCTAAGCTCGCTCGCCTCCCTCGCTCTCGCCCGGACGTGCGCGACCAGTCACCCTCCCCGAGCTCCTCACGCCAACCCACGCACGCTCGACAAGACCCTGCGACCTCCCTCGACTACCCATCCCGACCCTCGACGCCTTGCTCGACAAGCATGTCACCAGCCTGACGCCGTTCGTCGCCGAGAGCGGGGAGGGTTGAGCCGGGCTGGACAAGAGGAGGAAGCTCGCCGACGACTCCAAACAGGTCGGAGGGCTTGACTCACCGAGCATGGGGCTGTTGCGGTACCTCTTGAGTCCGTTGATGTCTGTCACGAGGTGGAGAGGGCGGGTCAGCTGGCTGTGGGCCCATGATGGCCAAGGACGGACTCACAGTCGGCCCATGCTTGCGGGTCCTTCACGTCGCCTCCCATCAGGAGCTTGTACTCTGCAGACAAGACAGGTGAGTGTCAGCTCTGCTCACTGCAGATGCTTGAGTGCTCAAGAGGACTGACTGGCTCTGATCTCATCATCCACCGCATGCCTCGCCGCTGCACTAGCCTTCCCAGCCGCACTCTGCCCCTCAGCCGTCTTCGCCCCGCCCCTCCCAAGCTGGACAATCTCGATCCTGCGGTTCAGACCAACGGTAGCGGACGTCGAGGAGCGGATGTTGACGTAGAACGGGATCGTCATGTCGTACCCGGCTGCGTTTGGGTCGAGCGCGTCAAAGGTTCCGATGCACAGGTCCTCGGTCATGGACAGGTACGACGCAAAGTCGCCTGGATACTGCTTCTCGAGCACGCCGTCGTCGTCTCGAGCGAGAGCGAGGAACACTCCGCGCTCGTCTGGTCGGAACGCCTCCTTGTAGAAGAGCTTGGAGGATTCGTCGTCGCGATGCTTGCTGTCCTGCGATGGTGCAAAATTCGCGCGCGTCAGCTCTCTTCATCACAGGTCAGCTAGAATCGATTGAGCGTGATAAAGATGAACTTACGAGATGCTGATTGACGCATCTAATCACGAAAGAGGCGCACTTCATCCCCTTTCCGCCCTTCTTGGACTTCCAGACCTTGACAAACTACCGGAACAGATATATGTCAGTCCCTGCGTCTATCATACTCGATCGAGATATGCGCACCTGCTGATAAAGTGTTTCTCCTCCAAACTGTCTGATGTCGCCCTCTCGCAGCAGGCACGCCACGACGGTTGTCGTCCCCTCTCCTTGCGTCGCCTGTCCAATGTACTTCTTCTCGCCATCCTGCGCAGCGAGGTAGATGCCCTTGCAGTTTCCGAGTGGGATCTGGAGGGAAGGGGTTTTGGCAACGAGTTTTTCGAGGTCGTCGACGGAGAGGGGTCTGCCGTTGTGGGAAGCGAGCAGGATGGGTGCGGCGGGCTTCAGGAGCGTACTGGCGACGTGTACGAATCCTTTGGCTCTTTTGGGGTCATTGGCCATGGCGGTGTACTTCCCGTTGATCTTCATTGGCTCGTATCTGGGTGGCAACGACGGGCGGTGACGACGGCTGCGTCAGCTTCAAACGAGTCGAGCTCACCCTCGTCCAGCCCACCAGCGACTCGTACTGAAGGTGGACGTACTCTGATGCATGCTTGATCGTCTCTATCTCTCTCTCTGCGAGCTCCCTGACGGTCTTCCCTCGCGGGAGAGGCTGGGGATGAACGGGCGAGGGATCCTGGACGGTGGCAAAGGGCCGGTGGAGTCGGGAGTAGACGTGAGCTCGGCTTGACCTCTCTTGCAAGGTCAAGAGTAGAGGCTAAAGCAAAGAAGAAGAAGAAGAAGAAGACGAAGAAGGGTTCATACACGTGCCTTGGAGGACATGGAGTCAGTCTCGGGCGAGGAGGAGGGAGGGAGGAGATGGTCGACGAGGGCAGACATGAGACGCGTCGAACGCGAGCTCACCTCGTTCCTCCTCGCCCCCTGTCGACGGCCATCCTGCGCCTCCTCCACCTTGCTGGCTGCCATCTCGACACTTGTCGTTCATCCTTGCGTCCATCTGGACTCAAACTAGACATACATCATCAAGTGAGATCGAGCGGCGAGCAACTCATCGAAGGAGAGGAGATCGAGCTCCAGATCGTGGGGACGATGACATGACGCTTTTCCTGTCTGACGGTCGGTCCCGAAAGTCCTAAGACTACCTATGCGCGACATACCCGCATCGAATCACCAACTCTCCCCAATCTTCCTCTCCCTCCCTTCCTCTCCATCCCCTGAACCAGCACAGCTTGTCGGCCCTGACTCGAGCACCGGCGTCCTCGTCCTGCGTGCGCCCCTCGACTCTTCAACCCCACGTTCGAGCGCGTCTGGCTGGTTCCGGAAGGCGAGCTCCCTCTTCTCGAGCGTCTCCCAAGGCTGGCTGCACATGCACGGACAGTTGCTCCGAGGGAGGACGAATGGGTCGGTGCACTGCTTGTAGTCCGGAAGGACGACCGACTCGACGAGGGCGCAACATCTGCGACAAGGCGGGCGGACGGCGGGAGGGAAAGATCGAGGTCAGTCTGCCATTCTGCGCATGTGACGACGGCGGGAAAGGAGGCGCGGACGTACGAGCAGACGACGACTGGACGTTCGATGACGGTGGCGATCATGACTCTGTCCGGTTCGGAGGGGAGGCTGAAGACGATGTCGGCAAAGATCTCGTTCGAGACGCGGAGGGACGACTCGGTCCCTGCGTGGGTGGTCGGACGCATCTGGGTGTCATCGGGCTGAGTATGACGGAAGAAACGAAAAGCAGCGTCAGGATGCGCCCGATCGAGAGGTCACAGTAAGATGGGACAGTGACCGACCATCCTTGCCATCTTCTCCAGCCTGTACTCCCCTCCCCCGTCCTTTGCGTTCTCCCATAGCACCTTGCCCTCCTTCCTCATCTTCTTCGCGGCTCCGTGGACACCGTAAGGACCCTCGGCGCCCGCGTGAAGGACATACGCCTTTGGCCGCCTGACCTCGTGTGTCCGGGTCGGATCGCGGCTGGACGTGATCTGGACGGTCTGGACGATGTAGACGTTGACGGCGTAGATGGTCAGGCCCGGTGGTGGCGAGGCGAGATGGAGCAGGACGTCGACAGGAGCGCCGACCGTGAGCTGCGAGGACCGCAGCGAGATCTGCGAGGGGCCGAGGGACGAGTGGTAGCCTTCCTGCGATAGCGAGAGGGCGAGAACTGAAAGTCGCAAAGTTGGCATGCAGTTGTCAGTCAGAGGGTGCGTCGGCGGAGAAGCTGGGACATGCGACTGACCTCCCTCGTCCCTGCTTGGGACGCTGACAAAGAACAGTTCCGCCTCGTCCTCCATCTTCGAGCCGCCAAAGAAGCCCTTCCGGATGCCGACTACTTCTACTCGGACGTCGTGCTTGGCGGACCCGCAAGGGGTCCGCTCGTAGGTCATGGCGGTTGCAGGCACGGTGAAGGTAAACTCGAAGCTGAAGACAAGAGAAGCCGAAGACGCATCGCGGTCAGCGCTGCGCTAGTCTGACGATCCTTGCGGTTGCGGACAGACAAGCGACACACCTGTTTAGTCCGGGCTTGAGATGGATTCCACCGGTATCGGCTCCACCGAGCAGGATCTCCCGCTTGAGGATCTGCTTCTCCTCGGCCTTGCCTCCGTCCGAGGGGAAGTACAGACTCTGATGTCCAATCAGGGTGACCCGGATAGCGTCGATCGTCTTGTCGGAGGATGCTGTGACGTGCACGAACCCGTTGACGCGACCCTGAGTGGATGGATGGCGTTCGAGAACAGAGTCAGTCGGGTGAGCTGCTGGCGAAGGAGTATACGACCGACTCACGTCCTTGCCGCTCCTTCCGTGTTCTCCCGTTCCGTCGGATGGGCTTGGTGGGTTTAGGAAGACAAACTTTTGGAGGAGGGTGAGGTGGACGCCATCCCGGCCGAGGTCGAGCTTGTTCTTGAGCTTGCGCGGGTCGGGGAACAGGCTCCGCTGGTTGATGATCTGAGGCGAAGAGAACAGCAGAGGAGCCTGTCCCGATTCCAGACGAGTGATGGCGTCCGAAGAGGCAGGTACAGGCGGGATCGACTCAAAGGACGGGTTCCGGGTCGAGTCAGAACCGGACGAGAGCACGGGCACACCCGACGAGACCGACGACGGCCGAGGCGAGGGCTCGCGCAGACTGGGAGAGTACCGAGGTGGCGAGGCTGGGCGAGAAGAGAAAGTGGAAGAGGCCATGACTGGTTCGAGTGGCCTTGGTCGATGGTGGTTGAGGGCGAACAAACCCTGGGCGAGTCGGAGGGAGGGACGAGAGGATGAGTCAAGCGACCTCTCCTGCCCATGCTGCTCATGCGGGGTAAACAGGTATGTCAGCCACACTCGGAACCAATGGACGGAACCAAACCTGTCGGTGGTGTCTCAAAAGACCGTTGCCACACGGCTGCAGCACAGACAATCAAGGGAAGCTCCAGGGAAGGTGGCCCCAGTGCGTACGGCCGGTCGACCAAGAGCGCGGGAGGCCTCTTGCTCGGGGTGGAGCTCACGGCTCGCAAGGCGGACGACGTAGACCGAGTTTCCTTTACGTTCATGATGATATATATGCCCTGCTAGTCGAGAGCGGCTACGCGAGACCGTGGTCGAGGCCCTGTCGTACGGAGGAAAGCGCAGCACATGCCATGGGAGGGGGGAGGAAAACGGTCAGCTCGAGCTCAACCTAGCCTCCCTTCCCTCCTCCTCGAGCTGACACGGGCCGCTGCCTCCCCGACGAGGCTGACACGGAAGGAGACTGACCATGACCTAGAGGGTGAACTTTGCTCCTAGCCATGCGTCTGGCTTGCTTTCCCTGTTCCTGATCCCTCGGTGGGCTGTCTCGATGGCGAACCCCTTTGGTTGACCCTTCCCCATCTTCATCTCGTCCTCCATCTGCCACCAGCTGACGTTCCTGACCTGGACGAGTTCCTTGACCTTGAGGATCAGTCCCGCGTTGACGGGCGTCATTGGGTGGAAGACGGTCGAGTCCTTCTTGCGGAGACCGAGCACCTGGAGCGTGTCCGCGTACGTCTGAGGCATCGCAAGCGCAGACCGGTGCAGCGTGATCCGGAAATGGGTAGGAGGACCATGCGAGAGGGGAGTGGTGGTGTCTGGACGATGCTTTTTGGGGTAGAACTTTACGGGGGGGTGGGGGTACTGGGCGCGGAAGGGATGGTACAGAGGGTAGTGCGCAGGAGCAGGTTGACGGGGGTACAGAGGAGCGACCTTGTACTGCGGTTGACGAAGACCCATCCCCTGGCAGAGAGGGCGAGTGGGCTGGAGAGCCATGGTGGAGGAGAAAAGAGTGGGGTTGGGTGGGGCGAGGGGAGGACGGCGTTGGAAAGCAACTCGAGGGAGGCAGGGCGAGCTCACCATTCGAACCCATCCAGAGCTCACCTGCCTTGACTGAGCTCGCCCTCGACACCCACTCACTGCCAGATTGACAGCACCCCACTCTCGACTTTAGCAGCCTCAGTCAGCATGTCCGGTCTCAGCATCCACAAAGCAGCGCTCGAGGGTGCGTCGCTGGCAGGGTCGATCGCCGGAGCTCATCCGCCTCGAGAACCAAGCTCACTCGTTCATCCCCCTGCTGTGACCTGACGCAGGCCAAGTCGGACTTGTGCGCTCGCTCCTCAACGCAACCCCAGAATCGGTCAACTCCAAGGACGAGGTACGCTCTCAGCCCTTCTCGCGCGTACACGCTGTCGTACTCGGTTGACGATCGGTCTCCGCCTGCAGGACGGTCGCTCTCCTCTCCATTGGGCAGCCTCGGGCTCATCCCTCGAGTTGACCGAACTCCTCCTCAAGAACACACCAGCACCCAACCTCGAACTCAAGGACGGAAGCGGAAGCACACCGCTCATCGTTGCAGGTCAGTCCGCCACCACTAGCAGCCGCTCACGTCACCTCCACCGCACGCGCAAGTCCGTTCATCTCGGCTGACCATCAATCCGCCTCGCGACTTTGCCATGGTCTACACAGTCGCTTCCGGTCAGGAATCGAACGTAGTCGCGCTTCTCGCTGCTGGCGCGCAGGTGAACGCGACGAACGAGAAGGGGCAGTCAGCCTTGTGAGTCATCGTCCTCTGCTTCCCGTCCCCTACCTTAACGTGACCGAACCTGACAACCACCACTGCATGACATACGAACAAGGCACTACGCAGCTTCCAAAGCCCGCATAGAGGTACGCCGTGGCTGATCCTCCGATTGGCACATCTATCGCCCACCGCTGATCGCCTCGTGCCTTCTCCTTCATCCCCTTGATCCATCCAGATCGGCCGGCGCCTCATTCAAAAGGGAGCTGATGTGCGTCCACATCACTGTTCGCTCTCGACATCTTGTCGCCGCTGCCAGCTGACTCGTTGTCCCTCGCTCGCCTCGATCAGATCAACTCAAAGGACCGCGCCAACCAGCACCCTCTTCATCGCGCGGCCACGACCGGTTCCGACGGCTTCGTGAGCCTTCTCCTCGCGGGAGGATCGGACGGGAAGAGGACGAGGCTCAACACGCAGGATCGGATGGGTGAGTTGTCGCTTTCCAAAGTCCTCTCCCACATGTCGCCCAAGTGTCGCTGACCTGCTTTCCATTTCTCTGTCCCTCATCAGGAAACACGCCTCTGCATCTTGCGTTTGAGTCAGGGCACGGCTCGACGGCGGTGCTGCTCATCGAGGCTGGGGCTGATCGGGATAAGGTGCGATATGCTGCCCGCGTCTAGCCCGCGATCGCGTACGCCCTGCTCTCATCTCGACGGCGCTGATTTACTTTTCTCCTCGACTCTTTTATTATGCAGCCGAATGTGGACGACCAGACGCCGGAACAGCTCGAGGGGCTCGGAGACCGGGAGCAGAAGAAGGTCCGCGACTTTGTCTGGTCAAAGGTCGGCAAGCCAGAGTAGGCACGGAGATTCCACAGCGTCTGATGCTATGAGACCTCTCTTAGCTCGCGTGTCTTGACTCAGCCTACCGGTCGTGATGGCGATAGAGAGAGACAGCGAGGGGAGCACTTTACCGAGACGAGCAGGCGAGTAGGCAGTCGCCTTTCTTTCGCTCTCCCTTGCCAGCACAGATGGTCGTTAAGGCATGATCATATCTTCTCCGTCCTCCACCAACCGAGTCGTCCAGCCCGCGGGACGAAGGATCCTAGTCCATGAGGATCTTTGCTCCCATCGCGATACACGCTAGCGACACGTAGGGAGACAGCCGCTCGCCTATCCGAGAGCATTTCCAGAACAGACCGGCAAAGCTGTAAAACAGACAGGTCGGACGGTCAGCAGGGTTCGGAACCGGATTGAGACGTAAGTCGAGCCATGGGAGAACGAGCGAGCTCGACCGAAGCGAGGTGAGCTCGCGCCCGCCCCTCCCTTCCGCCTGAGATGCTAGCGTCCGTCGCCAACTTGTCCGCTGCGCTTCGCGAACGAGATGGATCCGGTGCATGTGGAGTGACCTGAACGAGTCGGACTGACCCTTCCTTGTTCCTGTCCACGAGTCCTGGTGCTGTTGCGCGGGCGTAGGTGCAGGTGCAGATGAACAGGACACACACGCGCAGGAGGGAGGTCAAGTTGAGGAGAGCAGTCTGCGTGAAGGTACCAAAGGGCGGACATGACAGTCAATGATGCGCACCGGTGCGAGGTCAATGAGCTCTGGACGTACCATAACGAGAGGGCAGGGAGGGTCGGGAGGCGGCCGAGGGTGGAGGGAGACCAGGGGGTGGAGCGAGCTGCCACACGGGAGCAGAAGCGTCAGCATCCTGGTCCAGACTCGTAGATAGGAGAGCCAGACATACTTGAGTGGTTTCTGCTGTTGCTGACGGGTGCAGTTCAGTGGACCGCGCCTGGACGGTGAGCTGGAGGGGTCGGGGAGTGTGGCGTCGCACCGCCTCGGTCGGCTGAGTTCTTGCCCTCGTCCGCTTTCGAGCTCACCCAGCCGCCAACGACGACCCTCAGCTCTAGGAGCCTATTACACCTCAAACCTCTTCTTGTATCCGCCCAGCATGTCCATTCTGAGCGCGACTTCTACCTCGGCAGACCCGACTGTGGCGTCGACCTCGACTCTGGCTCCCCCTCCCCCTCCACCCCGGACCAAGCTCCAGGGCTACGAGCTCTACAAGGCCATGGGCTCACCCCGACACGTGCTCGCTCCGATGGTGGACGCCTCGGAACTCGCATGGCGCATCTTCTCGCGGGTTCCGGTCGCAGAGGCAGCGCCCGGACAGAGCGGACGAGCCGACAAGGGCAAGAATGTCGAGCTCAACTCACCCGCCGACGCTGCCTCTCGGTCGACGAACCCGTTGCAGGCTGCCGAGCTGTGCTACACGCCGATGATCAACGCAAAGTTCTTTGGAGACATGAGCGTCAACAACAACAAGTTCAGGGACGCATTCGACCTCGTCACCGGTCAGTCCGGGAGCTCGACAGGCGCTGGCTCGAGTCGACGGAGCTGACCTCGTTCGTGTCTCGCTCGCTTCCACAGACGAGGAGGGCTCGCACGATCCCTTCAAGGGCTTCGGAGCTTCGGATAGACCTCTGATCGCTCAGGTGAGTCGCGACTGTGGCTTCGCTGATGTCTGTATGGACCTTGCTGACCTGCTCCCTCGCTCGTCCCCAGTTCTGTGCCAATGACCCCGAGAAGCTGCTTGCCTCGGCTCGACGGATCGAGCACCGGTGCGACGCGGTCGACCTCAACATGTGAGTGCCTCAGTTGGAAACAACGGATGAACGCGTGCTCACTCTGCCGTGCCCCCTGACCTCTTCAGCGGTTGCCCGCAAGGTATCGCCCGGAAAGGACAGTACGGTGCCTTCCTCATGGAGGATTGGGACCTCATCTACAGACTTGGTCAGTCCAGAACCGAAGTGGCTGAAAATGCCTGATCCGCCCTTGACCCGCTGATGCTGACCTGTGTCCCCTCCGTCATCTGCCCTGTCGTCAGTCAACACCCTTCACGTCAACCTGAGCATCCCTGTGACGGCCAAGTTTCGAGTGTACGACACGACCGAGAAGACGGTCGAGTACGCGCTCATGCTCGAGCGCGCTGGAGCCCAGATTCTCACCTGCCACGGCAGGACGAGGGACATGAAGGGCCACAAGACCGGATTCGCAGACTGGGAGAAGATCCGAGCGGTCAAGAAGGCCGTCAAGGTGCCCGTGTTTGCCAACGGCAACATCCTGTACTATGACGACGTTCAAAAGTGTCTCGACTTCACCGGATGCGACGGAGTCATGTCGGCAGAGGTTCGTGCCCATCAATTTCGCCTCCTACTTGGCCGCTTGCCTCGCTGACCACTGCTTATCACCATGGGTCAATCAGGGCAACCTATACAACCCTTCGCTCTTCCTCCCTCCGCCACATGAGCACTCGCCTGTCATCACGCTCGCCCATCGGTACCTCGACGTTGTCGCCTCGCTCGAGACCAACACGGGTCCCTCCGCCATCAAGGGTCATCTGTTCAAGATGCTCGGACCGGCGCTGGAGCAGGAAGGGATGAAGGAGATGAGGGACAAGTTTTCGATCGGCGTGCGTGGGGGTGGCAAGAAGGCGATGGACGGCGGATCGGAGGCACACGGGGAGAGACTTGTCGACGGCTGGAGAGCGCTCGTTGCCGAGCTCGAGCAAAAGGTCCTGGTACGTCCATCGTCCATCGTTACATTGACACATGTCTCAGGCAGACGTTCAAAGAATTCGCGACGGCTGACACGACTCTGGTTACGCTCCACCTTTAGGCCCACATCGCTTCTCTGCCGCCATTCCCGCCAGACACGCTCGTGTCAGACTTCTCCTCACCCTACCCCGTACCCAAGACCTTCCCTCTTGACCCGGCGACGGGTCTTCGCGTGATCCCTTTCTGGCTGTCGCAACCGCACGTCCGCCCACTCGACCTTCAACCCGATGTGCCGCTCGATCCTTCTCTCCCTACACCTACCGGTGCGTTCATCTTCGCTTGGTTGGTACCTCGTCTCTCCAACGCTGAACTCTCTTCTTCTTGCCATATCTATAGCCGTGACCAAGAAGACGCTCCACTGCACCGCCTCCCCAGCTCAAGCCACCAATCCTTGCTCAAACATCTCCGCCACCCTCTGCCCAAACTCTGCCTGCCTCACCCACTGCCGGCTCCTCGGAGCCATCGCCTCTGCGCCCTCGTCCGGCTACCCCTCTCCAGCAGACGTTGCTCTGCTCAGCCCGGAAGCCGTCGCGCTGCTAGAGAAGCGTGAGTGGGAAGGGCTTGGGTGCGAGTCGCACGAGGGCAAGGTGAGGGCGAGGAAGGAGGCCAAGGCTGGTCTCGCGGAGGAGAAGAGGAAGAGGAAGAAGGAGCTCAACGCGGAGAAGGCAGCGAAGCAGCTGGCGAACGGTGGTGGGCAGATCGCTGGCGGTAAGGCTGCTGGCGGAGGGAAGAAGAGGAAGGGAAAGGGCGGCAGCGGGAGTGAAGGAGAGGGTCCAGTGCTTGCGAAGGAGGCTGTCGAGGAGAAGAAGGGCAGGATAGGAAGCGAGGTCCCAGTGATTGTGTTGCCGCCACCTGTTGGCAGGGACGATGAGGAGGCCGAGATGGCTGCCCTTGCTGCAGAGGCCTAGATATCATGATCACCTCAATCGTCCTCTCATCATGTGCGGTAGTCGCATGTGCTCCCTGTGGGCTCGACGATGGCGATGAGAATGTTTAGTTGCGAGGGCGTCTGGGAAGCGAGCCTCTCAGGGTATAAAACGGGCGGCGCCTCGACGTTCCCTCCCACCCACCACGAGCCCACCTGCCCTCCTCCTCCCTCTCGCGCTCGCATCCGCCGCTCTCGTGCCCTGCACCTCGTCCCAGGTCGTCCTCTTCGTCCTCCGCACCCTCGCCCTAGCCGACTCCTTTACTGCAGTACGGCTTCCGTCGCTCCCTAGCTCTCCTTCCCGATGGCCCTCCAACTGCCCACCTCGCGAGCGTCGACCTCGATGGCCCCGCCTGCGACGCCGACCGCTGAACCGAGCGCAGGCGCAGTGCCAAGCGTACCAGAGTGAGTACCGTATCGCTACATAGGCTACTCTAGACGGCGCGGCTGAGTAGGAGCCGGCTGGGTGGTCGTGGTGGAGACGGCAGGAAGGAAGGAGCGACCCGAGCTGAAGCTGACCTTCGCTCTCCCTTGTCTTTCTCAGGATCACTGCTGTCAAGGGGATTGTGCCCACCCTTCAGTGCGTATGACCCTCTCGTCTCTCTTGGCCCGCACCTCTCGGGGTGCAGGACACGGATGGATGTGAGGGCAGCCAGAGAGGGAGTGGCAAGTCAGCCAACGCACGCTGCGGCTGGCCCACCCATCCAGCTCGCTCGCCGTCAGGCAGCAGCTGGTGGAGGGCGTCGAGGGGCGAGCAGCCCGGAAGAGAGCTTGGCTCGTGCGACGTACTGTCTTTGATGAGGAGCAGAGCACCCACACGTCGCTGACCTGTCTACTCTGCCTCTCCTTCTCTGCCCTTCCGTCCCACCTCGTGCCTCTCTCGCTCGCCTTGCCTTCGTCGCCGCTCGTGTTGCAACACGTGCAGGAACATTGTCGCCACGGTCAACCTGGACTGCCGACTTGACCTGAAGACGATTGCGCTGCATGCGAGGAACGCAGAGTACAACCCAAAGGTGAGTGAGCTCGCACCGTTCCTTCCCCCAGCCCACTTGCTTGTCCCTCCCTTCCGACTCAGCCCCACCAGGGGCATGTCGATATATCTTTCTCCCTTTCGGAGCCAACCACGATTCGATGCACACATATTCCCATTTTGTATCTCCCCGTTCGTCGTTCACGAGCGCTGACAACTCCCGTCTCTCCCGCATGCCCTCCTAGCGATTCGCTGCGGTCATCATGCGAATCCGAGACCCGAAGACGACGGCTCTCATCTTTGCGTCGGGCAAGATGGTCGTCACCGGAGCGAAGTCGGAGGATGACTCGAGGCTGGCGTCCAGAAAGTGAGACCGCCGCCCATTCTCGACAACTACATCCTCTCGCCCATGCTCGTCGACCTTTTTTCGACGAGACGGCTGTTCTCGCGTGAAGTAGAGACTGACTGCCATCTCCTTGTGTCTCGACTTGCCTCAGGTATGCGCGAATCATCCAGAAGCTTGGGTTCGATGCCAAGTTCTCCGAGTTCAAGATCCAGAACATTGTCGGCTCTTGCGACGTCAAGTTCCCGATCCGGCTCGAGGGTCTCGCGTACGCGCACGGAGCTTTCAGTAGTTACGAGCCAGAGGTGCGTCTCGTGCTCTTCCCTCTTGCAATCAGTGCCTCAGTGGCTTGCAGTGTGACTGACTGTCTCGCTCGATCTCTCTGCCATCTGCCAGCTGTTCCCTGGGCTGATCTACCGAATGATCAGTCCAAAGGTTGTGCTGCTGATCTTCGTCAGTGGAAAAATTGTGTTGACCGGTGCGAAGGTAAGCTCGGCTCCCCTTTCTTCTCTCTTGGCTCTTCCGTGCTCGTGCTGACCGGACCTCTTCACTCGCTGTCTCCAGGTCCGATCCGAGATCTACACGGCGTTCAATAACATCTACACCGTTCTCGCCGAGTTCAGGAAGCCCACCTAGAGCGGGTCTTTCCCCGCGTCTCGTTCTCGCTGCTTCATGTCTCGTCTCCACTCCACTTCCCCCTTGCATTGCTTCTCCCTCACGCCCATCAAACGTCTTTCGTCTTTTCCCTTCTCCCTTCTTTGTTTACACCAATATGTCACCACCAACCCCCCATCCTCACCCAGACCAAAAAAACATCGCTTCGTTCGTTGCTTTTGTCTCTTTCGCTCTCCTGCTTTCTCTGTACCCTTCTCCGGTTCGAGATCGCACGCGATACCTATTAGACCATTTAACTGTATCGTCGGTTTGCGAAAGACAGTCGTGCAGACTGGGCTTCCGTGTCATCTCACGAGAAGACTGCCGCCCGAACTCACGAGAGCGAGGCGCGAGCTCACGTCTCGTCCAAGCTCAGACCATCCTCCAACGACGACTGCACTTTTGCCCGGACCGGATGCTCGGAGTTAGCTCTGATGACGACTCTCACTGCTTCTCAAGCGATCGCTGAGATCCTCAAATCGTGAGCCGCCTCGGATCAGCGAAGGTAGACGCGTCTGGACGTTGAGCTCGGAGCTGACCTTGTCCCTTCGCGTTCAATGTGACCAGCCCGGACGATCTCCACAAGCTCCCCTCCCTGCGCAAGAAGTTGGCAAAGGAGTCTGTCTCGATCCAGTCCAAGCTGTCCGAGTCTACTCGGCTCCAGTTGGATGCGACGCGGGATGGACTGAGGAAGCTCGTCCAGGCCAAGGCCAACCTCCAGGCGGTCGAGGAGGAGATGCGAAAGGTGGAGAAGATCTGTCAGGACCCAGGGAACGAGGTCAAGGCCTTCAAGACGATCAGTAGAGTGAGTTCACGTCGGCATCGTCCCGAGCGAGCTACACCTGCCGAACGTACCCCAGCGACACAGCACGAGGGGAAGGACATGGCCGAGCTCACACCGCTCTCCTCCCTTCTTCTCGCCTTTGCCTACTCGCTTGTCAGGTGTCCCTCATCCACCGCAACTTCTCCCAAACCGAAGAAATGGTCCAATCCTTCCAAGAGATCTCGTCCAAAGTCTCTTTGTGCTCCTCGCTCCTCTCGGAATCCACCCGCGACGGACCGTTCGCCCCGCAACCCAACCTCCTCCCGTGCCACTTCCAGCTCCTCCGCCTCGAGGCGTTCAGGAACGAGACGCTCCACCAGGCCAAGAAGGGGACGGCAGAGGATCTGGCGACGGTGAGGGAGTACTTTGAGAGGCTCGACAAGGTGGTCAGGGACTTTGACGCGTGGATCTGGGAGTTGAGTGCGGGCGTCTTGGAGTTGGTCAGGGAGGGCAGAATGGATACGGTAGTCAAGATTCTGAAGATTTGTGAGGCGGAGGGGAGGGAGGACGAGAAGGTCAGTAGAGATCAGGGTCGCATGTTCGGCTGGAGTCGAACATGCTGACGACCCATTCTCTCTCACACTACAGGCTGCTGCGATGAAGCTCATCAAGCGGTCAAAAGGAGACGCTGCAGCAAAGTTCAAGTGAGTGCACCGTCTATCCTCGAGACTTACGGCCAGGCTGACCTCTCATGTCCCTCCTCTGCGCGTTCAGGTCGATGCAGGCCGAGGCGCGTACGATCAAGCACTACCGCCACAAGCTGATCAAGACGCTCTCGGACTCGATCGCCGCAAAGTTCACCGACTCGTTCGACCCGGCGACCGACAACCCGTCCGACTACATCGAGAACCTCGGCAGCTGGATCTACCAGGACCTCCTCCGGATCGAGTCGGACCTCGTCCCTTGCTTCCCGCCCGACTACGAAATCCACGCCTTCTACGTCAAGAACTACCACAAGAATCTCGACGCCGTCCTGTCCAAGATCGTTGCCTCCGCACCCGACGCGTCGATCCTGCTTCAGCTGCACAGCTGGATCAAGGAGTACAAGAACAGCATGAAGGAGCTCGAGATCCCTCTTGGTTGGGTCCAGCCTGCGCTGCTCGGCGGCAAAGAACAGGAGCTCATCGAGGACTACGTCCAGCTGATTGTCAAGAAGATGGAGGAGTGGACCGCCAACCTGATGAAGGACGAGGAGCGCGACTTTGTCACCCGCGACCAACCGGTCGAGATCGAGGAAGGGGGCCTGTACGGCATGCAGGGAGCCGTCATCATGTTCCAGATGGTCAACCAGCAGATCGACCTCGCAGCCGACTCGGGTCAGGGAGCCGTCCTCGCGCGGGCGGTGACCGAGGCCAACAAGGTCATGCGTCAGACGCAGGAGCGGTTCATCTTCCTCGTCGGGTCAGAGGTCAAGAAGGTGCTCGAGAAGCCGGACGAGTCTCCGCCTGGACTGGTCGAATATGTCGTCGCGCTCGCCAACGACCAGATCAAGTCGGCAGACTACGCAGAGGCCCTCTCGGCTCGTCTCGAACCGATCGTGTCTGAAAAGTACAAGGTCATCATCTCGGCAAAGATCAACGACGCCATCGACGGCTACCTCGACGTCGCCAAAACCTGCACCCAATCCCTCATCGACCTCGTGTTCAACGACATCAAACGACCCACCTCCCAGTTCTTCACCCCCGCCTGGTACACCGACCGGCCGATGTCGCTCGTCGTCGAGACGATCCGCGACTACCTGACCGACTACCAAGAACACCTGAACCCGTCCATCTTTGACCTCCTCCTCGAGGACACGATCGACACCTTCCTCGTCGTCTACCTCACCGCCCTCCGCAAGACGACCAAGCTCAAGATGTCGGTCGCGGTCGACCGGATCAGGGACGAGATCGGGGAGGCGTTCAAGTTCTTCTGCGAGTTCAAGCAGAAGGAAGACTTGGAGATCAACTTTGAGGTGGTCGAGATGGTGCTGGCGTTGCTGGAGGCGAGCAAGGAGATGGTGTTCTTGGACTACTGGACATTTGCGAAGGCGCATGGGCCGAACTTGTCATTTGTGGAGGGGCTCTTGAGGGCGAGGTGAGTCCTCATCTCCTGCTACATCGTGTGTCGGCTCTCTGACCCGCTTGATCACTTTCGGTGTGTAGGGACAACCTCGACCGGACGTCAGTCAACGAGATCATGGAGAACATCAAGCGGAAGATCAAGGAGGAGGACCTGTCGGAACGTACGTCGCACAACCCGTCTCCCGTCCTCGTATCTTCCCTCCGTCCCGGCGCGTATGTTGACATCCCGTCTCTCCTTCCCACATCTTTTTCGCAGCCCCAGAACGGACCATCATGACCAAGATCGCCGCCAACGTCAAGGGCGAGGGCATCTTTGCCTCGCTCGGGTTCTCTTCTCTACCTTCACTACCGTCCATCCCGTCAGCACGGTCGTAGTCGTTCACCCGCAACATGCTACCCCTCGACTGTCCCCCTTTCGCGACCTTCCATGTCTACCCCGCTTATCTAGATACCCCCGCCTCTGCTTGCTTACGATCGATACGAACTCTCCCCTGCACCAATTCTGTGGTCGCCATCTCGTCGCCTCAGCCAGGGGGGAAGGACGGACAGCAAGCGTAGGATCATGGAAGAAGGAGAGGCCAAACAAGGTGCGAAGATATGTACCGAAGGCGGAGAGAGTGAGAGGAAAGCTAGAACGGCTGAGGCGGCATAACGTCCTTCTCGTCCTTGCCTGTGATGAACATCGACTTGGCGGGGTTGAGCGGGTGGAAGTTGACGTGTGCTGGAATGGAGGGGGTCTGTTGTATCGCATCGCCCACCAGCAAGATCGATCACAACGGATGGGATGTCAGCAAGGAAAGACGGGTCGATGGAAGCAGAGGAAGGGCATGAGAGACGCACAAAAGTCGGGAACCTCCCCTCGTCCTCCATTCTTCTTCGGGCGGTGATGCGGGCCCATTCTTGCATCCTGAGAGAGCGATACACCGATACGAAGAAGCGACGGTCAGCGCTTGCATCGGTACCGAGATACGTTGATTGGGTGTAAGGGGGAAAGAAGGGAGAAAGTGCAACTGACCTTCCTCCTCCGTAGTACATGGTTGCGCACCACGCGAAGGTGGTGAGGAGCAGTGGCCAGACTGAACGAGCGAAAGGGAAGGGGATGAATGCGGGGAAGGAGGGGGTGAGCTCGTAGCCTCGCGGTGAGGGCGGGGCGGATGGGTGGCCGTGGATGGGGTCTAGACTTACCGGTGTAGTATTGCCAGACTAGACGAAGAGAACATAAAGACGACAGGTGGTCAGCAACGAGAAGCAGACAGCAACAGGAGACCGCCGGAGGAGACGACAGAAGGCAGGAGAGGCTCGGACTGGGCCGGTGAGCTCTCCATCTCTCGGGCTCAGGCTACGCAAAGCCCACTCCCAGGGATGCTTGAGGAGACAAGACCTACCGTACTTGGGTCGCGGTGTCAGAGGGTGTAGAGGCTTGAAGATCGATCAAACGCGGAAGCGGTCAGTCGTTGGCTGAGTCGAGAGCGGGGCTCGCAGAGGGGAGAGGAATGGCTGGAGCTCACCCGCTCGCCGAAGACCCATCCACCTGAAGCACAGACGACAGACGGCACAAAGGTGTGTCAGCCATCGCCATCAAGAGCTCGTGCGGACCAAGCTAGTCGAGGTACGTGTGTGAGCTGACCTTCCTGGTTCCCGCTGTGGGGCGCGGCGCCGGCGAACCGCTTCGACATGACCGACGTTCGAGCGAGGAGAAGCGTAGAAGGTCGGCCGAGAGAGGCGTAGGCGGACGGAGAGCGAGCCGTCCCTCTGAGTAGGGGTCTGAACAGACTCGACATGGTGTGTAAGATGGTGGTTTGAGCTCGAGAGGGGAGGAGATGCGGGGCGGACCGCGCGAGAGCCCCACTTCGCCTTCCCTCTCGTCGTCGGGCCCTCACCCTCCATCCCAACGCCCACTCGTCCATCTGGCCTGCTTGATCACTCTGCCCGCCATGCCTCCCTCCTCTCTTCCTCGACTTGCGTGTCGGGTTGTCGGCACTCGGGTGGCTGCTCTGGGGTCCTCGTCGTCCATCGCACTTGCCCGTCCGTTGCCCCTCACGAGGTCATTCACCTCGTCCAACACCAGATCGAGTGACCATCTGTTCGTGGTAAGTGTGCTTCGTACTCAGGCAGCTATGAACGTCCTCTCTGACCCCTTTCTCTCGTCTGTAGCACCGTGACACCGAGTACAACAACGCATCGGTCCGTCCCCGTCCGCCGGTCTGGTCTTCCCCGCCCTTCCTGACGGAGAGCTGACCTCTCTCGAACCCATCGTGTCACTGTCCAGATCCCGTTCTCGTTCACTGCCGAGAACCAGAAGCTGGCGGACGAGATCATCTCTCGGTATCCTGCCCAGTACAAGAAGGCGGCGGTGATCCCGTTGCTCGATCTCGGCCAGCGACAGAACGACAACTGGACCTCGCTCTCGGTCATGAACGAGGTAGCACGCATCTGCGAGCTAGCACCCATGAGGGTCTACGAGGTCGCAACATTTTACACCATGGTCAGTCGGACAGGACCAGCGAATCTGGGGGACACAGCGGGGGAGGAGGGAGAGGAGGGCGGGGCGCGGAGGAGAGACCGAGCTGACATGGTTGGTCGCTTTCGATCCGGCTCTCGTCTTTGCTATGGCAGTTCAATCGGTGTGTCTCCAAACCCTCCCGGACTCTTGCAAGCTTTCTTGGTCTTGACGAAGCTGATACCTTTGTCCCTTTCGGCCACCCACAGCTCACCGGTCGGCAAGGTCCGTCTCTCTCTCTGCTCCGTCCCCCGCGTCCCTGTCGCTCATGCAGCGTCGAAGCTCACCTGCTCCCATTTCTGATACCGCTCTCAGAACTTCATCCAACTCTGCACGACCTCTCCATGCATGCTCGGCGGCTGCGGGTCGACTCCGATCCTCGAGACGATCCAAAAGCACCTCAACATCCTCCCCGGCCAGACTACGCCCGACGGAACGTTCACCCTCGTCGAGGTAGAGTGTCTTGGAGCGTGCTCGAACGCGCCGATGATGGCGGTCAACGACGACTTCTACGTACGTCTAGTCCGCCTTGCTTGCTCTGATAGCGGAACGTAACAGACTAGTCCATCGGCCGTGCTGATCAGGACTTATCCGTTCTCGGCTTCCACAGGAGGACCTTACGCCGGAGACGACGGTCAAGGTGTTGAATGCGCTGGCGAAGGGGGAGAAGCACGAGACCGGGCCGCAGAGTGGAAGGGCGCAGAGTGAGAACGCGGCAGGGCTGACGACCTGCCTCGAGAAGGTCAGTCGATCGTTGCTTCGCACTCACGCTCACAAACCTTGCACTGAAATAGTCTCCCTGACCTTTCTTCTGTCTAGCCTCCTGGTCCTGGGGAGCACTGTCAGCCCGAGTTCGCGTAAGGGCCGGCGCGTCTCGGTGTCACTTTGGCTTCCGTTCACGTATCGTGACCTTATTTACTTGCGGCATCGTAGCAGCCCCTATACATATCGTTTTCTCCCTCCCTTGTGACCCCTGACTGCTGATTGCATGGAGAAACGCGAGGTGTGGTCCACGCGCGTGGCCTAGATGAGCTCGCCAAAGGACGCGCCTCGGAAAGCAGACTCCAACTTCCATCCCACTTCCTCCAGCTCTTCTACCCTTTCCCTCTCAGCTCCGCGCCACCCCTTCCCACTTCCACACCCCACCACCCTCTTACTCTCTTTACCATGCTTGAGGCCCGACTGAAGGAGGCGTCCACGCTGAAGCGACTGCTCGATGGTACGTCTGGTCGAGCTCTTTTCCTCTCCCTCGTCCGAGATCTCCTGTTCCCTTAGAGCTGACCTGGCCCTGTTGCCCTCGATGCTTATTCTGTGCAGCCATCAAGGAGCTCGTGTCTGATGCCAACTTTGAGTGCAACGATGAGGGAATCGTGAGTACAGACCTCTTCCATCCGGAGGGCGATGTTGAAGGAGCGGAGGGGACGCGTCGACGGCGGGATGGAAGGAACCACCTCGAGCTCGCCCGTCCCACACCCTCTCGAGTTCCAGCCTGAGTCCTCCTAGCGCTGCCTCTGGGCCTCGCTCCAGTACTGAACCAGCTCGATCGAGCCAGCACGCCTCGTGGCTCGCCCACTCGAGAGGTGGAAGGAATAAAGATCGAGCTGACCCGCTTCGACTCCTCCTCCCTCTCCTGCCCTTCCTCAGAACCTGCAAGCGATGGACAACTCGCACGTCGCTCTCGTGACTGTCATGCTCAAGGAGGCTGGGTTTGAGTCGTACCGATGCGACCGGTCGATGCCCCTCGGTATCAACGTACGTCCAGCGCTCGCTCCACGCCCTGTCCCGCCTACACGCGTGGCTCACTCGCCCCTCCCTTCTTCACCTCAGGTCGCGTCTCTCTGCAAGATCCTCAAGTGCGCCAAGGACGACGACATTGTCACGCTCAAGGCTGGAGACGAGGCCGACTCGCTCGCGCTTACGTTCGAGGCTGCCAGTGAGTCCGCTTCCGACATGGCGGCTTTGTCCTTCTTGGCAGAGGTCACCAGAGCCGAGCTGACCTGCTCTCGTCACTGCCTGTCCCTCTTCCGTTTCATCAGAGACCGAGCGTGTCGCTGTAAGTTCACACGTCTCTGTAGTCGGTTCGGCAGTCCATCCCGTCGAACGCGAGCTCACCATCCGCCGCGTCCCTTCTCGCTCTTGTTTCCCACAGGAGTACGAGATGAAGCTCATGGACATTGACCAGGAGCACCTCGGTATCCCCGACACCTCGTACGACGCTACCGTGTCGATGTCGTCTGGCGAGTTCCAGAAGATCTGCCGAGATCTGACGACGCTCGGCGAGTCGGTCAAGATCGAGGTCACAAAGGAGGGCGTCCGGTTCTCGTCCGACGGAGAGATTGGATCCTCGACGGTCCTGCTCAAGGCGACGTCGGTCAACAAGTCGGGAGGCGAGAGGAAGCGGGCAAAGACCGAGGAGGAGGACGACGAGGTCATCCTCAGCCCAAAGAAGGAGAAGAAGGTCAAGAAGGAGAAGAACGCTGGATCAGACGACGAGGACGAGGAGATTGACGTTGACGAGGAGGAGGACGAGGACGAGGAGGAGGAGGAGGCACCCAAGAAGAAGCGATCCGCCCCGTCCAACGGAAAGGCATCCGGCTCAAAAGCAAAGAAGGCAAAGGTCAGTCTAGCTCCTTCATCCTTGGTCTTTTCCCTTCTGCGATTGTCGTCTTGGACGCTGGGGCTGACTCGCGTGCTTGTTCGTTGTTGTTCTGGCTCTGTAAAGAAGGGAGATGACGAGGAGGAGGACCAGGGCGTGACGATCGTGCTCCAGCAGTCGGTCGTCTCGACGTTCTCGCTCAAGTACCTGCTCAACTTTACAAAGTCGGCCCCGCTCGCAAAGAAGGTCACCCTCTCCATGAGCGACGAGATCCCCATGCTGGTGAGTCCTACAGAGTCTGTGGTGTGTGGCGCGTACTTCGGCGTGGACTAATCCCCGCTGCGTTATTCTATCTAGGTTGGCTTCGACTTCGAGTCTGGGTTCATCAACTACTACCTCGCGTACGTCCTGCCACTTCTTCGTCTTGCCTCTTCCTTGTTGCGCTGACATTGCTTCTCACCGCTTCGCTTCACAGTCCCAAGATCGGAGAGGAGTAACCGCGCACTTTCACCTGTCCTTCTCTTCTTTCCTTCTCTTTTTGGGTTCCCACTCCGAGTCACTTGATCTCCTTGCTTCTTTAGTCCATTCTCTTTCTTTCAATGTAATGCATCGCCATCTAATCTGGACTGGCCTGGTTTTGCCTGTGAGACCGGCTATGTCCTCGCCTTGCGCCGGTCGCCTCCTGAGCTCGCTTGCCTCTGTCTGCAACGCCTGTCCTGCCCCCTCATACTCCTCAACCATCCCATTCTATGCTTCGTCGTACGGCCCTGACCACCATCAGACCTCTGTCGACCACCACCACCGCTACCACCCTCTCTGCGCTTTCGCTCGCCCCTCTCGCCCTCACCACTAGCCGGCGGATGTTCGCCATCAGCCATCCCCCAAGAGCTCCTCACGCGAAACCACGAACCTTCGACGAGACCCGCAACCTCCCTCGACTGCCCATACCGACGCTTGAAGCCTCGCTCGACAAGTATGTCACCAGCCTGACGCCGTTTGTCGCCGAGAGCGGAGAGGGTGAGGCCGGGCTGGACCAGAGGAGGAAGCTCGCCAACGACTTCAAGCAGGTCGGAGGGCTCGGAGAGAAGCTCCAGGGTCGACTCAAAGGTACGTGATATCATCTTTGTCTACCTCCGCTTCCGGGAGAGCACCAGCAAGCCGGCGGGCGGTCAGGAGGCCAGTGGATGGACCGGGAGGAGACGAGACCCTGGTGAGCTCGGTCTCACGCGCCAATGCCCCTCCCTCTTTCTAGATCTGGACCAGATCTCCCCGCACAACTGGCTCGACGACACCATCTGGCTCAAACAGGCCTACCACACCTGGAGAGTCCCTCTCCTGATCAACTCAAACTGGTGGCTCCTCTTCCGGAACGACCCGACTATTCCCAAGGAGATCGCCGCGCTCGAGGAGCAGGCGGATCCGGAGGCGGGGTTGAGGGCGAAGGGGTTGGTGCTGGAGGGGAAGGGAGAGTTTACCGAGTGGCAGGTGAGGAGGGCGGCTTGGTTGACGGCGAGGTTCCTGACGTTCAAGGAGAGGATCGAGAGGTGAGTGCTCTCGTCCGGGCTACGGAAGTTGAGAGGGTGAAGATAGTAGCTGACCAGCTTGTGTCTGACAGTGGAGACATCCTGCCTGATACGTCAAAGAGTGGACCGCTCGATATGTTCCAGGTGAGTCTCATCTTTCGTTGACGACCGTAGGAGTATCACGTGACTGACCCTCCCGTCTCCGCTGCCGACGCCTTCAGTACACTCGGTCCGTCACACTCCCATCTTTCTGGCTCCAAACTACGATGCTGACTTGACTCTCTCTGGACCATCTACAGACTCTTCAACCTCGCTCGAATCCCCCTTCCCGGTTGCGATGCCTCGTCACTTCTGCCGCCACCAGAAAAGGGCCGACATCTGACCGTGCTCGTCCGGGACTTCATCTACGAGGTCAACGTGCTCGACCCGGATCCCGGCGCCGTCCTATCGCCTGACGTGATTGAGCAGAGGCTGTGGGGTGTTGTGGAAGACGCGCTGAGCAGGAAAGACCAGCCCCTCAAGGTCGGCGTGATGACGAGTGACGGAAGGGACGAGTGGTGTGTTGTGAGTCTTGCTTCGATACCAACAAGATCTCACGCCCAGTTAGGAGGACTGACGGGTTGATACTCTGCCACAGAACCGAGAGCATCTCCTCGGCCTATCGTCAACGGACAAGAACCGCGAGATCCTCGACTCGATCACTCACTCGCTGTTCGCGCTGTCGCTCGACTCGCAGACACTTCCGCCGGTCAGAGCTCCAGATGGAGATAGCAAGGCGCTCCTGAAGGGTCACATCGACGCGCACGTGAGCAATTGTGCGTCGGGCGGGGAGAAGGCGGGGAACAGGTGGTTCGACAAGGTGCGCCCTTGAGCTTCTGTCGACGTGTATCTATCTGCCGACCCACGCGGTACTGATGTAGCGGCAACTTTGAACCCGACAGGCGCTGAGCATCTTCGTCGAGACGAACGGACGAGCGGGAATGATGGGAGAGCATTCGCCGTGCGACGCGTTGCTGCCGAGTATCATCATCGACTGTCAGTGCCCCGTCGAACGCTCAGCCTCGGTCAAGCCTACAGTCGCTGACTCAAGCTGTTGCACCTCATTACAGACGCCATCGCAGAGCCGATTGCGCTCTCGTCCTTCCCGTCTGGCCCGTCCCCACCAACCTCGTCTGGCTGGTCCCGGCTCGACTGGGATGTCCCCGCATCTGCTCGACCCGACTTCGAATCTCGCATTGCGGTCGCCGAGTCTCGAGCCTTTGAAGTCATCAAGGACTCTGAGCCTAGCCAGCTGCACTTTGAGGCGTTCGGGACGGACTGGATCAAGAGCGTCGGTTAGTCACCCTGCCTTCCCGTCCCGCGTCCAGAGACTTGCGCCCTTCGCCGCGCTCTCTGACTGAACCTTGCCGCTCCACTTTTCGCCTTTCCAGCCAAAGTTGCCCCGGATGCCTTCATCCAGCAGGTCCTCCAAGCCGCCTACCACGCCGACCAAGGACAGTTCTCCGCCACGTACGAGACAGCCTCGACCCGCATGTTCGCGCACGGCAGGACCGAGGTCATTCGAAGCTTTTCGGCGGATGCGAGGGAGCTCGTCCTTACGCTCGAGGATGGAGGGAAGACCTCCGCGGAGGAGAGGTACAAGTTGCTCGTCAAGGCGTGCAAGACGCATACGAACCGTACGTCCAGCGACTTTTCACCACCATCGTTCTTAGTCATCTGACGCGGCCGCTGACCTCTGGATCTCATCGATAGTGACCCGAGAGAGCTCAGCCGGCAAAGGCTCGGACCGCCACCTCTTCGGGCTCAAACTCATGCTCCAACCCGGCGAGGCCCACCCCTTGTTCGAAGACGAGCTCTTCTCCCGCTCGGCCGAGTGGAAGCTGTCCACCTCTTCTCTCGGATCGGGCGACCGCTTCCGAGGGACCGGATTCGGGACGGTCTGGCCGGACGGGTACGGGATCAACTACACCGCGACAAAGAGCAAGATCCAGTTTGGGATCGAGAGCAAGAGGAGTGCGGCGAACACGAGTACGGGGAGGTTGAAGCAGCACATTCATGACGTGTTGATGGGGTTGAGGAGGGTCTGTGAGGCGGGGGCGCCGAGGGAGAGCGTCAAGGCGAGGCTGTGACGCGAGTAGCTAGGTCGTACGTTATGTAGCATCGTTTCTCTTTCTTCGTGATCGATCCACGAGTCCCTATTCTAGCACCGCATCGCATCACATCGCATGTCCCTTTCCCCTTTGCCTCCCCATCTCCTCCCGCGCTTCTCAACCCCTCAACCCCTCCCAGAGCTCACAACCCCTCACGACCCCCTTCACCTCCCTCCCCCCCGCCTCCCCTACTTCGCCCTCCCACTCCACCATCCCAACACCGTACGTCTCCCGCGCGGTCCCTAACCCGTCCCGGCCTCCGTGGGAGAGGGGACAGCGGAACCCGAGGAAGACGGGGCAGATGCGGTCTACGAACTGGCAGGTTTCGAGGCAGGGGAGGAGTTGGGTGTAGGTGTAGGGGACGAGAGGGGAGGCGGGGATGAGGGAGGTGGATTGCGTAGTGGTGGAGTCTAACGATGGGTCGGCACACTGTGTGTGCGAGGATGGGACAAGAGAGGTCAACAAAAAAGCGTCAGTCTCGAATCTGCAGCAATGAATGTCGAGAGGGATATAAGAGGACCCAATTGGGACATACCCTCGGCACGACCATCCTGCAGACCCATTCCCGATAGGCCTCGTAGCACATCTCGCATGACGAAACGGGGGAGTATGTGTCCCGTCCACAGGCGTAGGTCTGGAGTGTCGCAGCGAAGGACGAAAGGTAGCCTTCGAGGGTTGAGGTGAGGTTGGCGGGGAAGAGGGCGGAAGTGAGGAGGCCAGAGGTCGTTTGCGGGAGGGCGGCAGCGTAGGCGATGGAGGGGCAGAGAGGGGTGAGAGAGTAGGCGAGGGGGCAAGGGAAATCGGCTGATTTGAGAAGAGGAATTAGTGAAAAGTATGTTAGTGACTTTGTTTGGTATGGTAGAGGTGGGAAGAGGACCCGGACCGACCTTGCTTCATCTGAAACCACATCGGCCCGCTCAACTCGACCGTCCCGTTGACCCCATCCGTCCGCTCGGTCCACATGGTGTAGTTCTTCCCGCTCTCGAGCCCATCCAGCACGAGCATCTCGCGCCACCCTTTCTGCTTCAGCAGGCGGATCTCGCGATCCACCACCGTCGCGTTCACCCTCCCCGTGCGTCTCCTCACAGCGCAGGACGATCTGGCCAGCGCGTCGTCCGTCGCATCGTCGACCGAGGAAGGAAAGATGTACAGCGTGTGATTTGGCGTCGTTGCAGGCGCGGTGTAGTTGATCAGGGGAGGAGGGACTTTGTAGTCTGGGTAGGTCTGTGCGGCGGGTTCGGCTGGCGCGGAAGCGAAGACTGGCGTGAAGAGGAGAACGTGTTGGGAGGTGGTGTCGCCTAGGACTGGGAGATGAGTTGATACCGTCCGGAGCGGGGCTGATGTAGAAAGACAGTAAGGGCTCAGCATGCATGATTCGCTCCAAGCGGGAAATCCAGAGAGATGGGGCTGACCGGTTTGTGCCATGGAGATCTCGACCTGGCCATCTATCCCATCTTCTGCGCTCTCGAGTGCGACTCGGAGACCACCCTCGTCGACTGTGCCATTCCAGCTCGCGAACCCTTGGTCCCAGTCTACTCTCCAGACGCTGGCTTTTGGGTTGCTTCCGCCGTTCGACTTGAGGTCCGTAGCGGAGGACGGGACGTCAATGTCGGCCGAGGTCGTCAAGACGACCAGCGGTGGTGTCGAGTTGGTACAGAGTGAGTGGGAGATGTAGACGTCTTGAGAGCTTGAGGGCGGGGCGAGAGAGAGGACGAGTGATTGCGACGCGAGCAGGGAGAGGTCGTACGTCGTCGGCTGGAGAGGCAACGACGGGATGGATGTTGTTTGGGCCCGCGTGACGGCGGGTAAGGAGAGGACGACTAGAGCAAGGAGAAAGACCCAGAGCGAGACGGGCTCGGGCGGGCGAGGAGGAGTGCGAGACCGCGGTATCCGTGGCAGCAGCATGAGAGAGGCGGAGGTAGGCGAACGCAGAGCCTGGGGGCGTGACAGCTGCTCTGCGCTCTGCTGGGTCTGATTGATATGACGCTCTTAGGCTAACAGGCCTTGTCAACGAGACGAGGCCTGTACTGGTAACTTGGGAGATTGCTGGCGAGCACAGTGGGTGATCGTTGCGGTCCGGGCGACGTGCGAGCTCGCACCCCCTCAACTGTCTCCTGCCCTCCTGTGCGCCTTCCTCTCCTCTCGCGCCCGCACCGACCGCCGAACCCTCCCTCCGAGGCCCACTCCATCGAAGCATCCGGCCATCCTTCAGACAGCGAGTTGATCTAGCGACTCGATCATGGCGGATGTCGCTGACTCTGTCGGCTCGGACAATGGCCTCTGGGCGGAGGACGACGAGCAAGAGGTCAGTCCCGACATGCCCACCTTGTCCGAATGCGGGGTAGATGCTGAACTTGATGCAATCATATCTGTAGATTCCTACCAAGGATGAGGTCCTCCGAATCCTGCTCGATCTCCAAGGGACGAAGCGATCGTACGTTGAGCTCCCTCTCGGCCTTCCCTTCCTCGCGCGCCAGAGAGCATGCCGAGCTGACCGCCTTCCATCGCCCCTCGTGCACGCTCCAGATCCCTCAAGAAGGAGCACGTCTCCAACCTGAAGGAACTGTTCAGGGTGATCCAGAAGTTTAGGCAGGCTGGCCCGACCGAGGACGAGGACGAGCACCACCACCAGCTCTGGAGCGAGTTCGAGCTCACCTATGGCCTCGACACTCAGTCAGTCCTCGTACGATCGTCGTCTCCGCGCTTCACTATGGCGCGCAAACAGCGCGTATGCTAACTGTATCCACGCGTCCTGACATCCTTCAGGCCTTTCACGTCGATCTCTACGTTTGAGCTGCCGCCCTCGCCTGGGCCTGCGTCGCCCGACAAGCTGGCCGTCCCGTCCATCAGCGAGCCGTCCATACCGTCCTCGTCTGCAACCACGCCCGCCCAGAGTGTCAACGCTGTCGCTTCCTCGTCGACGACGAACGGTATCGGTCGCACCATCTCTCCTCTCCCTGCCCGCTCGGCTCCGGCCACCGTGCCGCCTCCGGTGCGGGTGCCCCTCCTGCCTGTCCCGAACAACATCAATCCCTCAACCTACTGCCTCCCGCTCTCTCTCATCTCCGCCCCTCCACCTGCTCCGCCGTCGACTACCGACTTCACGGCCGAGTCGGGCCAGCTGTACGATCCTCCACTCGAAGCCGAGACGCCACGGATCCCGTTGCCACTCGTATCGTCGTACGCGAGGGCGCTGTATCCCCTGCCGACTCTGCCAGCAGATGCGGCCAAGAAGGCGGCGAGCAAGGCTCGCAGCAAGAAGGGCAGCTCTTCCGCATCAGCCATGGGCGGGTCAAACGGAGCGACCAGCCAGCCGCAACCTCCGGCCGACCTGTACAAGTGGTCAGCGACAGTGAACGCCAACCCGCTGAGCGTGATGGTCAGGTCGGCAAAGAAGTGCTTGGGTAGCGCAGACTGGGAGGTAAGTAGACGAGCAATCTGGTTGAGCGAAAGAGTGCTTCCGAAGCTGACTCCACCTGTCTGGCCCTCTCGCAGACTGCCTACAACGAGCTTCGGTTCAATCGAGCGATGCAGCGAGTCGAGCAGCTCAAGAACGAAGGTCGATGGTCGTTCCGGCAACCCAAAAAGCAGAAGGGTCCGCCGCTGGCCAAGAGCCATTGGGACTGGATGCTGGAGGAGATGGTGCGTGCTTCATTTTCGCTCTTGTCTCGTGGCCCACCTCTTGCTCTGTTGATGCTGAACTTGGCCGTGTCTCTTCTGCATCTTCAGAAATGGATGCAGACCGACTTCAAGGAGGAACGTCGATGGAAGGTTGCTCTCGCGTACGAGATGTCGCAGTGGGTGCTCGACTGGCACGACGCCGAGGACAAGTCGGACGTCTGCGTCAGAGTCGGCACCCGCAAGTTCACCGCTCTCCCTGTCGAGACAGACGCGGATGGCGATGCTCGGATGGAAGGCGAGGGGGAGGAGGCTGACTTCGGGTCGGGCGTCTCAGAGGAGCGAGCAGATCTTGGCGAGGAGGCCGAGGGAAAGGACGCTGCCACGGACGAGGCTGTCCGATCCAAGCTCGACGGACTGGACGCAAAGTCAGCCCGGCTCATCGACACCAGCACGACCGCAAACGACACGCTCGTCGGCGAGGAAACCGCTGTCGACAACCTGTCGGCCACTGTCGAGGCGCAGGCCGCTGTCGAGGACGCGCTCGAGCTGATGGAGGACAAGATGACCGACACTGCTCGAGACGAGAGCGACGATCCGCTGCATCTCGACGGATCAGCAACCAAGCCGGGTCTGCCAGTCACCGGCGAGGAGGATGCGGACGCCGACGGAGAAGACGCCGAGGGCGACGATGTGGACGGGGAGGTCGAGATGCTCGACATCCCCGAACTCGACAAGCCTGCACCTTCGACCATCAACCCCTCTCCTGCGATCAAGGACGAGGTTGTGCTCGGCAACATCGTCCCTCCCGAGCTGCCTGCCGAGGACGCCAAGCCTCTCGCGGACGAGAAGACGGCCGAGAACGACCCTCTCGACCTGCCCGTGTCTGGAGCCGGGGCGCTCAAGTCCGGATCCGCCAACCCGACGCTTGCCGCATCCGACGTCCCGCCTGAGGCCTCGGAGATCGACGTCGAGGCTCGCGTTCGGACCGCCCGAGAGACGTTGCTCCAGCTGTCCTCAACGTCGCTCATCTTCGACATCGCATCGTTCTCGTCCACGTCGACTGCTCCTCCGGGTACCCTTGCCGAGAGCGAAAAGCTCACGGACGAGAATGGTGTCTCGACTACGCTCGATCCGACCTCGTCCCTCGACTCGCACATCTTCGCGGACCTGTTTGGCGATCTCTCGACATACAGCATGCCCCTTCCACTCTCGGAGCACTCGATCCAGAACGGCCGGATCGACCGCCGGATCGACGACGCGACGACCGCAGGCGGCAAGCTCGCCCACACGTCGAGGCTGCTCGACATCAAGCCTGTGCTGGTCAGCACCCTCCAGCCTGGGAAGCGGAGAAAGGACGACGATTGGGACGACCTCGGTGACCTCTGGGGCGGAAGCGACCAGGCAGAGTACGGAGAGCCGAGAGGAGAGATCTTCACCGGCGGCACTAGTGAGTTGCCCATCTCAGCTCAATATTCCGTGCTCATCATCTGACTTGATGCCTTTGTTTGACACCTTCTCCCAGCCCTGTTTGCGCGCAAGAAGGTGCGCGAGTCTGTCAACCAGCCGTCGTGCTCGAAACCGAATCAGCCGCGCAACTTTGAGATCCGTCTCGCTGCGACGATCTGGCAGAACGACGACGACATTGTCCTCCAGCGGCTGTGCCACCAGTTCCCGTTCAACTGGCAGCTCATCTCGGACGCGTTCAACACTTCGCGTCGCACGCTCTCGATCGACCGCCGGTCACCATGGGACTGCTTCCAGCGATGGAACAAGAAGTGGAACCCGAACCCAGAGAAGGAGGCCGACAAGCGGGACGGACCGACGAGCGAGCCGGGCATGATTGACGAGAAGGGAGGCGAGTCTGGGCCGAGCTCACCAGGAGGGTCGACAAAGAAGGGAGCCGCCTCAAAGATGCAGCCCGCCATTCTCGACCCAAAGTTTGAGGGCTCGAAAAAGAAGCTCAGGCACGCCAAGCTGTACGAGGCCATGCGAAAGACGGCTAAGCGGCGCGACGTCACAAACAGGAAGCCGAATCGTGAGTCCAGTCAGTCGGTCGTCGGGCCGCCAGGAAGAAGTCTCGTGGCCGACCTAATCACCTCCATCTCCTTCTCGTGCCCAGTCAAAGGCGAGCCTCGTCGTGTGCTCACTGCGCACGAGAGCCACAACCAGTACATCACCAGTCGCGTCGGAGGGCCCACCCCAGCCGACCTCTCCCAGCACAAGTACGAACGCGACAAGGCCTTCCAAGAAGCCGCCCGTGCGGCACACGAGCAGCGCGAGCTCGCCTACAAGCGATACAAAGCCCAATCTGAGGCCGTAGCCGCTCAACAAAACGGAGGCCAACTTCGACCCAACGGAACCGGAACCCCTCCAGCCGGTGGGCCTCCCTTCCCGAACGGGAACCGACCTCCGGGCAACTACCCGAACGGCGGAGGGCCTCCGATGCCTCAACTCACCCAGCAACAGCAGCAGCAGATGCAGGCACAACGTCTCGCTGCTCTTGCTGCTGCGCAAGCCGGAGGAGGACCCGTCCCGAACGGTGGTCCACCAGGCTCAGCCCAGCAGCTCCAACAACTCCAGCTCTTGCAAGCTCATCGAGCCGCCAACCAAGGTCGGCAGCCGACGCCTGCGCAGCAACAGGCGATGCGGCAGGCGCAGGCTCAGCAGCAGGCTGGAGGCGACCAGAGGAAGAGCTCGCCCAACATGATGGGCAGTCCGTCCACGCAGGCCGGACAGATCTCGAGACCCGGGTCGTCGGCGTCGGCGTCTGCGCAGGCGGTGGGGCAGTTGATCTCGAACGCGAGGGGGGATACGCCCCAGGAGATTGCGCAGAGTCTGGTGGCGACGGTGCCGGCGGAGATTGCGGCGAGGATCGATAAGCCTTTGCGTGAGTTGAGGCTCTGCTCTATTGATCTTCTTGAGGCGGTAAGGGCTGATCTGACTTTGATGATGGATTGTTTTGTGTGCGATAGTAATCAACGGACATCAGGTGACGCCGGCGCTGATTCAACAGGCGGTCAGCAACAAGCTTCGAGTGAGTTGGTCCATCCAGCTTTCAGTCAGGCCCTGGATCTTGAGCTGACATCCTTTCTCTTCTTTCTTTCAGGCCGAAGCCGCCGCAGCTCACAAGGCGGCCGCCACTGCTGCTGCCGGGTCGTCTTAGAGATCGATCCAGTCGACTGTCCATCTCAACTTCTTCGTATCTTCTCCACTTTTTCACTGTTCCTCTCTGTTGTACTATCTTTCCTTTCCCTTCCTTTCGTATCTTTCTTTCCCATGCGCTTCGATTCCTATGCCGTTGGCGCGATCTTATCAGATCTCAGTATCATAGATCGAGTGAAGGAAAACGAAAAGAGAAAGGAAAGCCTGAAAGAGATTGGACCGAGCGAGAGAGAGCAGACTCAGAGACTGGAGAAAAAAAGGTATACAACGAACGAGAACCAGATCAGAACCCACCCCGTCCCTCTTCCTTCCTCCCCTCACTCAATGCGCCGGCGTGTTCGCCCCCGTCCCCACCCCCGAGCTCCCCCCACCGGAGATCGACCCCCTCCTCGACCCCATCGGCGTCGACAACGGACTCCCCGCTCTCGATGTGGACCTCGATCCTCTTCCCCTCAGCGCCTCAAGCGGATCGACCATCCCCGCCGCCGGTCTCGGACTTGCGCTCCTCTCCCTTCGACCTTCTCCTCTCGGTCCTGGCGAGGACGACGGGTTCCGGGACTCCATCGGCGTCGTCGGTGGCGGGCCGGGACTTGTTCCGCCCCCTCCTCCTCCGCCAAAGTTGACATTCAACGTCGACCCAAACGGAGACGGGCTCACCGACCTCGTGTTCTGATGGTGCAACAAGCTCTCCCTCCTCGTCCCCAACGCGTGCGTATCCCCCGACAGACTCGTCCTGATCCTCCCCGGCTCGGGCAGGACGAGCGACGCTCGTCTTGACCCTGGACTCGGCGGAAGCAAAGAGTCCGTATCGACCGTCGTCTCCATCTCACCCATCATCCCGAGTGCCAAGCTCACGCGGCACTCGGGGCAGTACCGGAGTTCGAAGCGCGGGAGGGATTGGCAGCAGGTGCCGCAGTAGCAGCCTCCGCAGCCGCCGCAGAACCGACGTTGTTCGAGGAGGCCGAAGGTGGTGTGCGAGTTGTTTTGGCACGCTGGGGTCGAGTCGGGGACGTTTTCGGCTGTGGGGAAAAGGGACGGGGAAGGAGGTGGGTCAAATGAAGGTCGGAAAGCGGTCGAGAGTTAATGTGGGTGGACGCACCGCCCCCGTCGGGCAGAGCAAAGAGGAAGACGCGGCCTTGGGAGTCGCCCGCGAGGAGGGATTCGCTGAAAGAGCAGGATAAATGACTCCGGTCAGCAAAGGTGCACGAACGTAGACAAAGAGAGAGATAGGACTGACCCCCAGAACCGAAGCGAGGTCACGTCTGCGGTGTCGCCACCTCGATAGTGGATAGTCCGAAGCGCAGAAAGCTTCCAAATCGCCTTCTCGCCGACGGGAGTCTGTATGGAAGAAAGAGAGCGTCAGCGTCGGGCGCAACGCGCTCGGAGACAGGGACGACGGCAGGGCGAAACGAAGCAAACTTACTCCGTCGGCGTTGAGACTCCAGAGGACGATCTTCCCCCTCGAGTGTCCGGTCGCGATCATCTGCACGGCCGACCATTCCCTCGTGTCAAAGAAGGCGACCGACAGGATCGGATCCGTCGGATGGGCCGTCAAGGTCGAGCAGATGAAGGCCCCGTTGAGCGTGTAGAGCTCGATCGTCGACGAGTGGCAGAGCGCGATGTGGCCGTTGTTCTCGTTGACCTTGAGCAGATGGACAGGCGTGTCCGGGTCCGAGTAGAGCGTTCTGATGTACTTGACTCGGTTGAGATCCCACAGGAGGACGTTCCCGTTCCTGGATCCGGAGACGAGCAGGCTCCATGCCTTTGAGACGGCCAGACTGGTGATGAGATCACCGTGCCCGACGAGACTCTCGGACAGCTCGAGTGTTGGTCGCTCGCCCGATACGACCTTCCAGAACGAGACGACTCCGTCGACGGATCCGGTGACGAGTGTCTTGTCGTCGACGAACGTCGCCTGCTCGACCGAAGCCCACTCGGTGAGAGACACGAGGCGATGATCTTCCGAGTAGATGCGGAGTCCTCCTCCCGCGAAACCCCACTCGACGATGAGGTTCCGCGAAGGGATCGGCAATCGCTGGTCCGGCCACGGTCGAAGGCGGAGACCGCGAGGGAGGAGAGCCGCGACTGGGAACTTGAGCACGTTGACGGGCGCCCGACTCTGGATGAGCACGCCGACGTTCTCAACGACTCCAAACCGAGTTCCGATCGGCAGGCCAATCTTGCCGTACCCTGTCCGACGAGGATGTGGGAGGTCAAAGATCTTGCGAGGCGTCTGGCCAAAGTTGTGGATGATCCCGACGGTGGCAGCCTTCTCGTTCGGGTCCTGGATCCGATCGAGGTCGATCGCACCCGCGTACGAGTACGGGTGGAACGCGTTCAGGTGCTTTGGGCTGCGTTGGAGGTAGCCGAAGATGAGGTCGATCCATGCCGGAAGATGCGCCGACACGTAGCTGGACTCGAGAGCCTGTGCAGCGCGAACAGACAGGTCAGCACGCGGCAGCTATCCATCAATGGAACGAGATAGCACTTACAGCGCGATGCTTTGTGACAAAGAGGAGCGGATCGTCTCTCGCCCATTTTGGCAGCTCGACGTCGTCAACGAGGCCCCCACCTTGCTTGAGCCCAAAGTCGTGCCTGTTCTCGTTGACGAGGAACTCCCCGTTCCCGCAGAAGAAGCTGCCGATCAACTCGCGGACGTCTCCTCTGTTCTCCTTCGAGGCCGACTCCCACGCGCGAGGGATCGAGGAGAACAGCCTGTCGGCGAGGTCGAAGTTGCCGCCCTGGAGGACCTTGAACATCTCGGTGTACGGAGACTGGCGGATCATGAAGCCGGCCACGATCATGCTGCTCGAAAAGTGGGTCCCGTAGTGGAAGGGCTGTTCTCCTGCGAGCTCGGTGTTGACGTACCGCTCGGCTGCTGACTCGCGACGGGCAGGAGTGAGAGCGCCCATCGGCAGCGCCAAGTTTCGGTAGCTGTCTCGCGAGGTCAGGTCGAGCTCCTCCGAGGTGTAGTCCGAGAGCACCCAAGGGAAGACCGGAAACTGGGTCACGTCGTTGGGCGTCCGGTTCGCGATCTGATTGAGTACCGTCAGATAGGCAAAGTTGCTCATCTGACGATTCTGCCACCTTTGCGTCGCATCCTCGAGCTCGGGCAGCTTGGCACTGAACACGGTCCCCAGCGACTTTCCGATCTTTGACGAGAGGAACCCACCGAGAGCGGCCGACTTTGCCGCCTCGCGCGGATCCGTCTTGGTCGACAGTCGGGCGTGGACGAGGTCGCGCTTCTTGCGTGTGGGGAAGACGAGCAGGAAGTTGACAGAGTCGCGGAAGTAGAGCTCGAGTCCGACCTCTCGGAAGAGGAACATGCGCTTTGACGACTCGATGATGTCGTCGTACCGCCAGACGTGGTTCGACTTCTCCTCCGAGTCGACGTGGGCGATCGTACCGGGCACGGAAAAGACGTCCTGCTCGAGATCTGCAGCTTCGACGACGTCGCCCGTGTCGGTCCGGGCGAGTCCGTCGAGCAGGTAGAGGTTCATCTTGCCGAGCACGAACAGACCTGGCAGCGCGTCGACTCCGACGATCCGGACGGCGTTCTGGGTCTCTTCGACGACGTCCCCGGTCTCGAGCGACTGCTTGAACCTCTGCTTGAGCGACATAGCCTCGAGGTCCTCGGCGTCGTCCACCTCGCGAAACGACTTTGCGTCTTCTGTCGCATCATCTGCGCCGAGCACGAACGGGTCCTCCCACGGCTTCTTCGGCCCGACTGGATCGATCGCGCTGAGTGGCTCCTCGTCGACCTCCTCCTCGACAGCGCGTTCCTTCTTCGGTCCTCGCTTGGGGTGGAAGCTCGACGACCCGTCCTGCGCGTCTCGGACAGCTCGCTCGAGTCGGATCCGTTGCCGCATCGGACCCTCGGACCCGTCCAGCCGCCAGTCGGGCTCGAGGTCGAGGTTTGGCCACAGCCCTCGCTCCTGATCCAGTCGGGACCGCAGCTGGGGCCACTCCTTTGTGTCGATGCGCTTGTGGTCGTTCTTGATCTCGCGGGCGGACCGGCTGAACCGGTTGGCCTCGACAGAGAGGATGATTGACCGCCAGGCAGAGTTGCGGTCCTTGGACGCCTGGAACTTGAAGTCGTCGGCAGGCTCCTTGGTGAGCGTCATCTTGCGGTCAATCACCTCGGCGAGCGAGCTGATCGAGTCAGACGTCGACTGCCGCTTGAGCGAGATCCGCCGCTGGAGCATCGAGACTGGGCCGGGCGACGTGCCCAGATTCGACTTGTCGGGCTCGAGAAAGTTTGTCGGCAAAAGCTTGTGGATCTGTGTAGAGACGAAAGAGAGAAGTCAGCTGCGAGCGACGAATCAGAGCGCAAGTAGACTGATATAGACCTCGGCTTGGAGAGGCCCGGGGATCCGCGACCTGAGCATCGCGCCCATCAGCTGGAACAGGGCAGCGCGCAGAACCTGCACGCGCTCTCGATGCTCCTCCGGGACGTGGTACATCGTTTTTGAGAGGAACAGAGATGTGCTCTGTACGAGTTGCTCCGGGATCGTCTTTCGCGAGCGGACGAGGCGAGCGAACGACTGTGAGGTCACGAGCAGCTGCTTGATCGCCTTGACGTTGATCGTCGTGTTCTTCCACAACTTTTCGGACGACGACGAGGAGGATGAGCCGTTGGTAGGCCGAGGCTGCTGGACGACGTCTCCTGCGGCCTCGAGTCCTCGCTCGATCGCAGCCAGGATGGACGGGAAGATGAGCGAACAGACGATCGCTTTGGGAGCTGTCTCGTCCGTTGAGGTGGAGACCGGGCGACCGAAGAGGATGGCAAACGTGAGCTCGTGCAGCGTGGAAGTCCAGATTGGGGGCAGAATTCGCGCGAGGAGAGTAAAGCCGCCTTCGGTGTCAACTGCGGACGTCGGACGGGAACAGGAGCCTGGTCAGTCGTAGAATGACCTGACCCGTTTGGCAGAAGGGCTTACATTTTCGGCTGAACGAGTCTCCCTGCGGAGATGCGACCAGAGACGAGATGATGTCGAGCGAGGCGGCCACGACTGCGAAGGACGGGTTGTTGGCGAGAAAGAGAAGGAGGACCCGATGCAGGGGCAGATTGGCGTGGATCTTGGCGAGATGGGAAGGTGTGCGGAGTAAGCGAGCGGTAGCTTCGAGGACGAGGATGGCGTGGCGGGTCGAGGAAGGAGTAGGGGCCGGCGAGGATGAAGCTGGAGCGCGAGAGAGGGTAGAAAGCACGTAAGTCAACGATAAGTGTTCAACGGGCGAGCAAGGAACGCACCGGGACAGAGGGAGGAGACGAGATACGCGATCAATGGCTTGATCGTGTCGTCGGTGGAGAAGTGCTGGTCCGCAACAACGAACAGAGTGTCTGCGAGGCCGAAAGTCGAAGAGATCAGCTTTGAAGGACAGTCAGTCCGCTCAGACTCAGTTGGAAGACTGACCTATGAGGATTGGGAGCATGTCGTCTTCGTAGTACCCTGCCCGTAGCGCGAAGAGCAGCTTGCGAGTGAGGGCCATCTTCTTGAACAGCCGTTGGCGGATGTTGAACCGTCGGCTTAAAGACAGAGGCATCAGATCAGCGAATGACACCGGTCGGTCGGGTCTTGGATCGCGATGGACTGACAATCTGCTCGTCTTCACGAGTTCTTTGAAGTGCGAGAGGTGGATCGTCTGGACCTCTTTAGGAGCCTTCGACCACAGATCGAAGGAGAGGATGAGATAGCGGTAGGCGGTCGCGTTGTAGATCGACGACGTCCTGGCGGGCCAGAAGTAGGTAGAGATCAGTTAGTCAAGCTCACATCGGACGAGAATGGGGAGGCAGAGAGCTCACTCTGGCTTATCGAAGTGGATGCCGAGAGAGCTGAAGAGGATCTTCTGCGTCTCGATCGTCATGAGGCTCGCCATCTTGGAGTCGAGCAGCCGAGCCAGGATCTCGTAGCCGTCTAGAAGCAAGACGAAAAGTCAGGAGCAACCTTTCCAGTCCAAGAAAAAAGCTCGCGACTCACGACTCCGCTCCATGTCTGACGGATGACGATAAGCAGGCCCGCCGAAAAGGTTAGCAATATGACGAGAAGGACAAGCAAGAGTCAGACTGACCTTCTGAGTTGCGCCACGAGTCGCGAAGGGCGTCAATGCAGATCGACACAGCGTTCGAGAGTTGCACGGTCGTCTGAGGGAAAAAAAAAGTGGCAGGCGTCAGCTCGCTCTCTTGCTCGAACGAGCGGAGCCCTCGACTGACCTTTGCGAGCTCGACCAGCCTGAGCATCGGTGCGCACCCTCCCATGCCCCAGATCTCCTCGTCCATGCTCTTTCCCGGTGTGACGAGAGCGTCACCCATCACGAGTCCGATGCCTCTGGTGACAACTTTAGCCGTTTCAAGCTTGGGCACGGCTCCGTTGAGGATGACTGTCTCGACCTCGGGGTCACTCTCGAGCTCCATCACAGGCTCGACCGTCCGCAGGTTGTCGGCGGAAAAGGCGAAGATGAGAGACGATCTGAGGCAGGGTGCGAGCAATGACAAGTCAGTTACGATCTAGATTAGAGTTATGTTGGACCGCGAGATGCTCACTCGTCGATCGCCCGACCATCCTTGAGCGCCTTTGCGAGACTCGAGTTGCCAGCGTCGGACGCTCGCCCGGCCGACTCCTTGGCGACGGTCGAGAGAAAGATGTTGAGCGCGGTCGAGGCCTCGTACGTGAGGAACGAGCCGAGGACGACCTGGAAGTTGCCTGCGTATCGAGGACCGAGGTGATGGATGAGGAAGAGCATGTCGTCCGGGAGGGCGTCCGAGAACAGATACGAAGGGCCGAGGTTCCAGCGACTTTGATCCTTTGCCGAAGACGTCGAGCTTGCCGTGCTCCCTATCCGGGCGGTCAGGCGTGTGCCTCCGCTCGCCACTTGAGGGTACTGGATCTTGATCGCGCTCGACCGCTTGCCGTCGATCAGCAGAGCTGCGTCGCCTGCGCTCGTCTTTGACTTTTTCCCGACCACTCCGAGGAGCACCCAGCGGTTCAGCGAGATCGATACGTCCTCGAAGAAGACCTTTGGGCTCTCTCCCGCTTCCAGCGAGACTCGGCCGTCGGTCTCGACCGTGATGGTCAACACAGACCGTCCTTCAAAGTCGACGAGACTGAGAATGGGGATCGATAGCCGAGAGTCAAGCCGTCCGAGATAGATCCAGGACTGGCGAGCCGTGACAAGAGCGGCCGTCAGTCGCAAGCTCCGCGCTTGGTCATGATCGAAGCAATCGACTGACCATGGATGTGAAGCCCTTCGAATCTTTTGTGAACCCGCGGACGCCGAGACCGCGGCACTCGATCCATGACCTGCCCAGGCAATTGACCATGCCCGGCCAACGACTCTTCATCCCGTGCCGGATGAGATCGAGCACCTCGTCGTCGAGCGACCCGTCCGCTCGAAGGGCGAGGTGGAAGAGAGCCCTTGCCTCTGCGTGGGTCGTGCCTGCCTCAATGACCCTCCGGACGAGTTTGAGGAGGACCGCCTTATGCTTTGCGCCAGGCTCGTCCCCGCCAAAGATTCCCTTGACGCCGACGGTCGTCTGGTCGGCGTGTTTGCCAAACAGTCGAGGCACGAGCACAGAAAGGAAGCTCATCTGCGACAGCAGAATGTTGTTCCGCAGGTTGGCGGCCGCGACGCGTTCGAGCGTCTTGATGACGGCGTATCCGAGAGCCGACTCAGACTCGGGCAGTGTCTCTTGAGCCTCGAGCAGGAGCAGCAGAGGTTGCGGGAAGTAGAGCGTCGACAGTGGGTGTTGGAGCGGGGTGAGGAGCTGGTCGATGACGGGCTCGTAGATCTCGGGTGTGGACGCCTTGTCTGTGGATATAAGCGAGGCCAGGTTCCGCCGGACCGAGGGGAACAGATCCGAGAGCGAGAAGTCGGCGTGGGCGAACGAGAGCAGAAACGAGAACGTGTGGTCGCAGATCGGCGGCTCGAGCATCTCGGACAGCTCGATGGCGGCTGAGAGGGCGGCGAACCCAATGTTGTCCTGGCAAGAGGAGAAGACCGACGCGAGAGGGGTATAGGTCAGCTCGAGATTCGCACATCAGACCTCTGTTCGCGCAAGATGATGAGACGGACCTCAAAGTGCTTGCGGTTGATGGGATGCGAGGTCATGGCTTCGCACAGACACCAGAGGACCATCCTGATGAGTACAGTCAAAGACGAAGGCGGCCATGTCGGCGTAGGTCAGCTCATCCTGTCCGTCTCCGCCCGGGCTCGCTAGCAGAGCTCATGAACTCGTTGGCTCACGTCAGACTTACCTGAGACATTCTATCCGCTGCACCTCCTGCACCTCGTGGTCTACGAGCACGCCCGACCCTTCCATCTCGTCTTGCGCAGGACGGAGGCCGGAGAGCACGCTCAACCCACTCAGGAAACCGCCCTCGTCCCGGAACAGGTCCTTTGTGCGCGCATCCTCAACCAGGGAACGATGGATGTCGGACAAGAGCTGTCGAGAGGATCGATGGGAACCATGTCAGCATGTGTCCAGCCTCCCGAGAGGATGGTCCGTCGAGACGGGTCCATCGGAGAGGAGCGTCTGGCCTGGCCAATCGAGCTCGCACCAACTACTCCTCCTTGTCCCAGACTCGCCTGAGGCTGCCGACCCATCCCGCAGCGCGCAGACTGACCTCTAGCTTCCTTCCGAGATTGCTCTCTCCCATTCCCTGGAGCTCCCTGACGGCATGCTCGAGGATCTTTGAAGGTGGATCGACGACGATGGTCGAGGCGGCTCCATCGTCGAACACGAACGGACCGCCCTCCGTCGTCGGCAAGGGAGACCGCAGAGCCTCGGCTGCCTGGTTCAGAAGGCCCTTGAAAAAAGACATCCCCAGGCGAAAGCGCGCAACCACAGACCGAAGAGAGAAGGAAGATGCGGGTGCGTCGTCGTCGTTGCGAGCTATCGACTGAGCGGGGCCGACGCCGAAGCATGAACTTCGAGCTCACCTTTCCTCCCGGCTGTCGTCGACCGCCAACATCGTCTTTCAGACTTGACCAGAGCCTGATAGCTATATATCTCTCATCTGGTGTTGAGAGATCTCGCTTCCAAAACGCTGTCGTGTCCCGTCAGGCAAACGATGGCGGCGGTCGGCAGCATTGGTGACCAGACTGTTGATACTTGCTGCTCCGTAAACTCAGTCCGGATTCGCCTTTCTTCCTAACACGTCGATCCGAGATGAAGAGAAGCGTCAGAGTCGTCGCGTATGCTAGTGATCTGAACGCGACCGGGGATGAGTTGAGCTCGCTCACTTTCCCTGATGACCCTCCCTCAACAGTCACCTCGCAACCCACAGCCAACACCTCCAGCTTCCCCGACCAGTGCCCGAGATGGAAGCGTCGTCTTCCTCTTCGCACTTTGACGCGTTCGCGTCCATCCTCCGCTCGTACGACGCTCTACGGTCCGAGCAAGGAGCGTCGACGTCGAGCGAGGATGCCGCCTCGCTGCTGGACGATGACGAGGGAATCGCGCTCAAGTTTGCAAAGGTCCTAGAGGGAATGTGAGCACTTTGATCATCATCAGACGACGCTTACGTGGGGGCCTTGAGGGGATGCCGGGCGGTGAGCTCATGCGACAGAGGAAATGTCGAGCTGACATCTGTCCCTTCCTGGCCGCTACCTGACTCTAGCTTGGATGGCCGGCTATCCCCCTCGGCGACCGAGTCCTCGACAGAGGAGGAGATCTCATCCCTCTCGCTCGAACAATCGACATGGTCGCTCATCCACACGCTCTACTCGTACGTCCCAGGGCAACACCCCGTCCTCCGGCGAGTCCGAGCTCACCCTACCGCTCGTCCTCTTACCGTCGGTTGCCCTGACCCAACAGCGAGCGACTCCTCCCCCGCTTCGAATCCTCTTCACCCGAACACCTGCTGTCCCTGAACCCGTACACGCCTCCTCTGACTCTGATGCAGCACATCATCTCTCAAGACGCCGAGCTCGCTGAATGGCAGGCCATCCACGCTCACCTCATGAAGCCCATGGCAGGACGATCACCGTTCGGAGTCGTAGAGAGGAAGGAGGGATACTGGGCTCAGACAGCAGGCATGGTCAGGAGGGCAAAGATGGCAGGAGGGGGAGGAGCAGGTAAGTCAACCCCGCACTCAGACGCCTGTCGTCGGGAGCTGACCGAGCCCGGTTTACTCGTCGCTTCCAAGGCATGATGGGACAACCGACAAACCTCGTCAGTTCGTTAGATCCGGATGCTATCTCACGGCCATACGGGGTCAGAGGCGGAGGAGAGCTCGGCGCAGAAGATGCGGTACGTTCAGCCCACACTCGGTCTGCTCGTGTCGTGGCGTCGAGCTGACGGTGACTTCGTGCCCATCGCTACAGAACCACAACCTTTCGCTTCTGCCCGTACTGTTCTCATATCTCCGGTACGGCCGTGCGGAGGACTGTGCGGCGCTCTGTCGGGCAAACGACCAGAGCTGGCGAGGAGCAAGTCTGGTCGGAGGAGGCAGTGGGTGGTGGGTCGGCGGACTGGGTAAGTCCAACATATCTGCGAGATCGGCCAAGGTGTCATCTTCTCGCAGCCTCCTGGCAGTCAGAGCGCTTGACGATTCTGCGCAGGCGCGTCAGACCCCAGACCAGACTGACCTGTCCTCTGCCCTTTTGTCCGACAGCCGCCAAAGACTCGGAGCACGACGACGAGGACGACGACCTCGACATCGACCCGCAAGAGGACTTTGAGATCGGAAACCGGACAAGAGCGCTGTGGAAGAAGATCGGGCGGTCGGTCGCGTCAAATGTGAGTCGTGCCGCCTTGCCATCGTGTCTCTTCTCTTCTCCTCTCGCCGCTGACCAGTGTTGCCGCCCATCAGACCAAACTCCCGGTCTACGAGCGAGCCTTGTACGGGACGCTCACTGGCTACTTACCAGCTGTTCTGCCCGTTTGCCGGAGTTGGGAAGACCACGTGTGGGCGCACATCAACGCACGGATCGAGGCAAGGATCGACCGCCGTCTGTTCGAGCTTGGAGGCTTCTGGGCCGAGGAGTTCGGTATTGCGGAGCCTGGGGATGGAGAGGGCGAGGGATCGCGTGGAGCTGGGCTGGAGGACGTGTTCCAGCAGGTGATGAAGACCGACAGGGACGGCGTTGCGTGAGTCGACTTTTCCCGCTTCGACTTGCGATTACTCTCTGACCTGGCTCTTCTTCCTTTCTGTCCATCTCTAGTACGGCTGCAAAGGATCCCTACCGGATGGCGATGATGTATGTCATCCTCGGACGCACGAACGAGCTGTTTGTCGCGTTCGCCCAGTCGCTGGACGGCCTCAAGGGCAACGTGTCGCCAGAGTGCGTTCAGACCAATCGCATACTTTCACTGCGGGCTCCACTGACCCACCCTCACGTTCCTCGTTCTCCCAGTCTCTACCCCCCTCTCCTCCGCTTCTTCGCCCACTTCGTCATCTACCTCCGCCTGCTTCATCAGGACCCTCCGCTGGAGGCTGCCAACGTCATCCTCCAAGCGTACCTGGACGTACTCGAGGAGGAGGGCAAGTCGGAACTCGTCGCCGTGTATGCGGCCAGTCTGGGAGAGCAGAACGGGGCAGAGAGCTATGCGAGGTTCCTCAAAGGTCCGTCCGAATGCGTCCAGGTCGCCGTCCCATGCCACACTCCGACTGATGCGCTCACGTTTCTTATCTCTCTAGCCATGGACCCTCAAGCGACCAAGGAGGAGCGTCGGGTCGCCTTGCTGCGTGCGAAGGAGCACGGGCTGGATCTCGTCGAGGTCGCCAAGCTGACGGTCAACATGGTCATGAACGAGACGTTTATGGTCAGTCATCCCTTGCCCCCGCGTCTTCTCCCCTTCCTCGATTGACGCGGCTGTCGTTTCATCTCCAGGTGATGCCCGGCCTCTCGGACCCAGAACCAGACGTGACCGACTTCTCCCTCCGCGTCGCCGAAGGCGGACCCGACTGGGTCCTCATCCGCTCGCTCGAATGGCTCACCGTCAGCGAGGAGACCTACCCCGAGGCTCTCACCCAAGCCAACAACCTCATCCGCTTCTTCCTCGCTTACGGCAAAGTCCACGCCGCAAAGGAGCTCCTCATCCTCCTCCCCCGGCAACTGTACCAGTTCTCCTCGACCGCACGCGAGAGCGGGTCCGTGGACGAGATCACGAGTCAGGCGGACGAGTACGTGCAGCATGTGATGCTGTTTGAGGTTCTTGGGGTGTTGACGAGGTGTGCGGAGTTGGGGGCGACAAAGCCAAAGCCGAAGTGAGTGGATCGCTTTTGCCTTCCGCTTTCGACGCTCCAGCATCTGCTGACTTCAGTCCCTTCACCTTTGTCCCTTTTAGCACGCTCAAAATCGACCAACTCGACTGGCTCAAGAGCTACACAGCCAAGATCGAGGAGGCCCACCGCGCAACGGTCGACCTGCTCGAGTCGTCCTGGCTCCAGCTCGATCTCGACAGCCGCGAGACAATGGAGGACGATCGACGCGCGAGCGAGTCAGCTCGGATCCGCCACATCTTCATCCCGGAACTCATCTTCCGACTGCATACGCTGCTCTTTTCTTCACGAGAGACTGTCCCTGGGTGCGTCTCTTACACTCCCCTCTCTTCCCTCTCCCATCTCTGCCCCGCTGACGCTCTTCTATCTTTCCTTTTCCCCCACCACTTTCCACACCCACCAGCAACCTCCAAAAAGTCCTCGAACTCCCCAACCTCGTCGCCTCCGAGACGCACAAGCTCTACGTAGAGTTCATCGAGGCCAGCCACAACCGGTTGCCGGCGTACCTCGCGCTGGTCAGGCAGGCGACGCTCGAGTGTCTGGTGGATGCGGATCGGGCAAAGGGGTCGGAGGGGAACCAGGATCCGTTTAGGGCGGTATGATCATGCAAGGCGTTTTCTGACGACAGCGGCCAAGAGATTGGGGCAAGGAAAAGCAAAAGGTGCATGTGGATCATGACTCCATCTTCGTTTGGTCGTCGTCTGCATCAGCCACCACCGGTTTCTTCTTCTCTGCCTTCACCACCTTCACCACCTCTACAGGAGCAACGATGACCACTTCTTTTTCCTCCTCCTCCTCTTCATCATCCGACATGATCACAAACTTCTTCCCGCCCGCTTTGCCGGTCCACGCCGGTTTCTTCGTCTGTTCCACACCGTCCATCTCCTCCTTCCCCTTCACCTCCGCCACCGCTCCAACCGTCGGGACAGTCTCCTTCTTCTTGAAAAATCCCAAGAGCGTCCCCTGCCCCTTCTCCACCCCCTTCTTCTTAGCCGTCGCAACCTTCTTCCTCGGCCTCTCCTCCTCCTCCTCATCGTCCCCACTGTCCTCCGCCCCTTTTTTCCCTGCCGCTGCTCGTTTCTTCTTCTTCACCGGTGCAGGATCAGTAAGCATCGCCCAGCACTTCCCCCCACTCCCTTTCCCCATCCCCACTCCAGCCTCACACTCCTCCCTCCCTACCCATCTCCCCCTCACCCCTTCCACTCCCGGCAGGTCCCTCCCCGACCCATCGAGGATCAAGTGAGAGACGTGGTACGTCATCTGGATGTGGGAGAAGGTGTGGGGGACTGCTCCGTGCGGGGTGTGCGAGAGGGTGAGGGTGGACAAGAGGGGGTTGGTGGGTGATGCGCGGGTGGGTTTGGTAGGTGGGCAGAGAGAGAGGAGGGTGGAGAGGAAGGCGGGGAGGAGGGGGGAGGGGTTGGGGTGAGGGGTGGTGGAGGAGGGGAGAGTGAGGGAGGGGAACTCGAGGAGGTTGGCTAGCAGACCTGGTTGGCCGAAGACGAGACACGAGGAGGGAACGCGGGGGTTTCGTCAGTCATTCTCCTCTCCCACACATTAGACAACCGACTCAGAGAGATCGATCGATCGAGAGAAGGAAGGAAAGTAAGAGGGGCAGAGCGAGACCGACCTTTCTCCGGCCTCTTGACGAGCAAGAACTTGCTCTCCCTCGGCGGGGAAGCACCAGGATACGTCCACTCGACGATACAGACTGCGGTCTCCTCCTCGCGGGCCTTCTTCTTGATGGTTTTCATCGGGTAGAGGGTCGGTGTTGGAGTGGACGGGAAGGGTGAGCAGAGGGTGCAGAGGTCTTCGATGTCTTGTACTGGTGGAGGCGGGGCAGATGTCTAAGCGGGACGAAAAGACAAAAGTGCGTCAGTCAGCTTTGATCCTGATAGGCGGGGGGGCTGAACGGAGGAAGTGGAGATGAGCCTCACCTCGGCAAACGCTCGACATGACACCGACAACGGACATTCGTCGCACTTTGCTTCCGTAGGCTTGCAGATGGTGGCTCCCAGCTGGACGACCACAACGACGCTGGTCAGCGTCAACTTGGAGGAGCTTGAGCAACGAGCACAGGGTCCACTCACCTCCATCAACGCCTCGTTCCAATCACCCGGCCTCTCTTCCGGCACCAGCTCACCCGCCACATCCCACATCAGCGTCGTCGCCGCCTTCTTCGCAGGATCCGCGTACACTCCCAGCAACCTCGCCAGTACGCGATTGACGTTGCCGTCCACCTGTGAGATCGCCACCTCGAGTCAGCCCTCGCGCGTATGCCATCAGAGGGAAGAGCAGCCTAGGAGAAGAACTCACGAGAGGTGCCTGTACCCCATAGGCGATGGACGCGATCGCTCCTGCCGTATAGGGACCCACGCCGGGGATGTCCTTCTGGAGGGAGGCGGGCGAAGATGGGAGGATGCCAGAGAAGTCCGCAACGACCTTTTGGGCGGCTTGGAGGAGACGGGTCGCGCGGGAGTAATCTGGACGAAGCAAAACAACTGTCGGCGATCAGCTTTCGTGAGATCGACTCTGAAACGCGAGGGACGTACATCCGAGTCCGGTCTATATGCGACGAGGGAGGCCAAGAAGATGAGCGACGGACAGCGCTTATCGAGAGAAAGCGCTCACGAGAGAAGTCCGAAAGTCGACGTACCCAAAGCGCATGCACCTCCTCGTTCGTCGCCTCGGCAAGAGCATAAATGGTCGGGAACTTGAGCCAGCCAAGTTGAGTGAGTGTCAGCCTGAGCTCTCACGTGTGAGCTCAACACTCTGCCATGAGCAGCGATTGGACTGACCTTCTCGATCCACCGCTCAAAGTAGGCAATCACCGTCGCGACCTGAGTCTGTTGGAGCATCACTTCCGAGATCATGACCTGTCGCGCACCAAACGAGCAAAGCGTGCCAGAAGTAAGCTCGACGGGTTCCCAGGACGCGAGCTCACATCCCCTCCTCCAGTCCGCCTCTGGTTCCACTGCCCAGACCCAACATCTCTTCTTAGATCCCCCTACCCCAGACCACCCCCACCCAACCCCCACCCCACCGCTCCTCTCGTATCTCCATACATACCTCATAAGCTCTCTGCCCGGCCTCCTCGCGCGTCCTACCTGGTACGATCCGCTTCCTCCAAGGCATCTGTCTCCCCTCCCGCTTCGTATCGAACCAGTCCAGGAGCGCCTGGCGGGTTCGAGGTCTCACATGCGAGGTGGCGTGATACGCTGGTGTATGGGCGTGGGCGAGGAGGGAGGCAGCAGTGGGGGAGGGAGAGGAAGGCATGGGTCGGGCTTTGGTCCCTCGAGAGGTGACGCGGACAGGAGATGACAGAAGGTGAGAAGAGAGTTTTGAATTCCAGGAGGCCAGCTCGGGAGGGACAAAGAGTTGGTGGGTTTGTGTGTTGAATGAGTGGATGGTGGACGTGAACGGACGAATCGGACGTGCTCCGTTGAGCTCGCGTGGGATCGGGAGACGCGGCGGGGTCCGACGCGACGACCTACCTTGGCCCACACCTGCCTAGTATATGGACCAACCAGCTCGCTATGTCCACCGGAGAAAAGATTCTGGGGAGAGAGGGACTCGAACCCACGGTACCACTGAAAAGCGGATAGCGGCAAGTATCCGCCTAGAACCGCCGGCATAGCCAACTAGCCGATCGTCCCAGGCTGTTGTCCCGTCCGGATTCACACTCACACCGATCAAGACAGCTTGCTCGTAAGCACGACAGGGGGGCCAAGGTTGTACAGCTTTGCATCGCATCTTGACAGCTGGAGAAGTCTATCAGTCCCTCGAACCGAGCACAAACTCCGTCCACGCCTGGACGTTCTCCCGTCCGACGCGCATCAGCGCCTGATCCTCCTCGCTCAGCGCTTCGACGACTGTGGAGTTCGGCTTGGGAAAGTACGTGTCGTCCAGCGAGCAGAGATGCTCGTTCTCTGGAAGTGCGCCGTCGACAAAGTAGGCCTGGACGTTTCGGAGGGTGCAGAGACTGATGGACTGTTGTGACGTGGCGAGGGAGAGGGTCAGCGAGATAGGTAGATGAGAGAGGTAGGCGGAGGACTTACACCCATCGAGCAATGACCTGTAGGATGAATCAGAGACGAGGTCAGAGCTCTGTTGCTGAATCGGGAAAGAAAGGTGCTGTGTAGGCGCGACTGACCGGGTGAGTTCTGGATCAAGAGCCGAGACGAGTTGCCCATGAGCTTGTTGATCTCCCGTCCGGACGAGAGGGGTGTGATAGGGTCGGCCGTGTTGGAGACGATCATCATCGGGGTACGGAGGGTTGCCTGCAACGAGAACAGGATCAGTGTCGGTGTGCAGCAGATTATGCGCGAGAGAGAGCGAGAGGCACGTACGTTCCAGGGACCGGTGAAGCGGAACCCTTCGGGATGAGGCGCTGGGGCACGCCAGAACTCGCAGCTGGTGATAGAAGGAAGTCGTTGGTCAAGATTTGAAGAGATGGTGTCGGAGGAGAAGGAAAGGCTTACCCTCCGTCCGGCTCGATGGTCGAGACACTGGAGAGATCAAGCAGCACCAATGATCAGCCCTGGACGTTGGCGTAGGAAGTCAGATGACGTTGAGACTCACGAAGCGCCGAAGTGCGAGCTCCTCTCCTTCAGAACCTTGACCGCCTGCCGACTCATCTCTTCCGCCGTCGGCCCGTCCTTCCTCCGCCCAGTCGACGGTTCATCCGCACATCCAACAGCAGCTCGACTGAGATCGCTCTGTCCTGACAGGATGTAGCCATCCGGTCCAGGCTTGCCATCCAGCGGGCTCGGCCTGTGCCCGGCGAGATAAAGCGGAAGAGGGTTCGAGTGGTACATCGCTTGGGCGAACAGCTCAGCCGTCGCAGGCCACGAGTGTGGTGCATTGGTCGATTGGTAGAGGATGGCTGTATAGAACAGACACCACATAGAGTCAGCAATCGGGACTGAAGAGACACCGTAGTAGGGAAAGCGCGACAGACCTCGAGCGGATCCAGAGTAGAGTACTCCTGGCTGGTCGGCGCCAGCGATCCCGACAGGACGGACGTAGAGCTCCTCGACGTAGGCCATCAGCCGAGCCTCGATCTCTGAGCCGGCGGGATCCTTGTCCGTCTTGAGGGCCAGAGCACAAGCGTCAGGTCCGGCGGAAGCACAGTCTCGGAGGAACCAGGCAAACGTGTCCCTGCGCGGAAGCAAGCGAGCGAGGGAGACTGTCAGCGATACGGGTGGACGTAGACTGAACTAGAAAGTTTCGATGCTCACTCTGTAGAGTCGAGCCAGTTGTAGAGCATCAGGTCGGCTCGCTCGTTGGCCCATCTGCACGTTCGCACAAAGGAGATCGTCAGCCTGGGTTCTCGCATGATCTAGAAGACAGTCTCCGGTGGGACGTACTCGGGCGAGGAAGCGACTCCATCGATCAGAACCCTTCCAGTCTTGTGAGGGAGCATGTTGACAAGATACGCGCCGACGATCGTCCCGTACGACCCGCCAAAGAAGTGGATCGGCGCATCAGGTCCGTCCTATCGCCATCACACGCATCGCAGTCAGTACTCCGGTAGCACTCAGCGACCATGTGTTGATTAGTACACTCACGAGCACCTCCGCCATCCTCTCGATATCCCTCACCACCGTCGACGTGCCCATGTAGTCCAGCTCCTCGCCCATCGTCTCATCGCACAGCTTGAACTCTGCCTCCTTGAGCGCGAGAAGCTCCTTGTGTTGCTCGAGCAGAGACTCCCAGGTGACGTTGCCCTTAGAGGGTACGTTGAGTCCCTCCGAAAGGACGGTCGACTTCTTGAACTCGGCGTAGGCGGCGGCGGAGGGGAAGCAGTCGACGCGGGGAGTGGTGCGTCCGATGCCGCGGGGGTCGAAACCTGCCGGAGATGCGACGAGCGAAGGTCAGGATAGAAGGACAGCTGGGGAAGGAGAAGGAAAATGGACTGACCGATGATGTCGTATCGTCCCTTGAGGAACTCGGCCCAGTTGAGACGGAAGAGGAAGTCGCGACCTGATCCTCCAGGCCCTCCAGGATTGATGAACAGGCTGCCGATCTTCTTGGACGGGTGGCATGTTGAGGGAGATTTGGAGAGGGCGAGGGTGGTGGTGCCGAATGAGGTGTTGAAGTAGTCGGTAGGGACGCTGCATCGAGAGACAGAGGATCAGAGGTGAGCTCGCTGATTGTGTCTCGGATCTCTGGCGATGGCCCGGATAGAGGCACTTACTCGAGTGTTCCGCAGAGGAATTTTGGATTATCGAGACATGGTTTCCAGTCGACTGTGCTGAAGGTATCTCGAGAAGACTGAGACGATGGCGAGGTCAGAGAGAAGATG